>CAEGAD010020810.1:0-29944 GCA_903067055.1 Poeciliopsis paucimaculata | reverse complement strand
ATATGTATATGTATATATATATATATATATATATATATATACACGCAATATGTGTGTGTTTGTGTGTATATTTGCAATTATAGTGTTAAATTTACATTCTGATAATTTATTTTATTTTGGTTAATTTTTGCCTTCTTGTTTTAGAAATCTTAAAAATAAAGAATTACGAGAGTTTAGCCCGCAACATAATATAAGTTGTAGCTCCTAATCTAAATCTGCTGCTTATATCTGATACTGTGTCTGTTTTTCACATTGCCTAATGATCAGATGTTAATTTGATTTCATCTCATTCACACAAAGCTCTGAGTCAGATGTCCACGAGCGTGGTTGAGGTCTGGCAGCCAGAGGAGACAGACCCATTTGTGCCGCTTCAGGTATTTACACTTTTCTTCTTGAGTATGTTTATATGGAGGAGGAACTATAAGTGTGTAAATTGTACCCCTTAATCACCATACTCTAGCTTTCAAATGCCATGGAATGAGTGTGTGTGGCTGTGAAAGCAGTGACTTTGCTGAGGATTTAGGACATTTTTTAACATGCAAATTCTCTTTTTGCATATTTCTGTCCTTTCATTTGGGTATCTCCTTGTGCTAGCATAAGTTCATGAGATAAAAAATAAAAAAAACTCCTGTTGTTTTCTGGCAATTGGCAAATGTTCTGCTGGTGTCTGCAAAACAACCTTTTTCAAAAAAACCTCTAAACTGTTACATCACAAATCTGTTATCTAGCAACCCCAAGCCTTGCCCCGCCCCTCACATGACAACCTAGTGGAGCTCCACCCATTCATTACAAGAAGTTGTTAAGTTGCAGCTGCAGTGACTGCTGGGAAAGAAAAATGTTTTGCTGTCGGCTGCAAAACAGAACATGCATTCATTTTCTCCCAGTCACATAGAACAGAGCTGCATGGCATAATTTTATTTTTTGCTTGCAATGTTTCTGTGATGTTGCCCAAGACAACTGTAATTTGTACAGATCAGTGTAGTTAGGAATCCAAAAACTGCAAAATTTTCCTACTCTTCCACACAAATCTACAGATGATGGTGATGTGATGAGATAAGATACTGCTTTATTGAGTCCCAAAGGGGGAAATTTAAAGGAACATAATGATGTCTTGTTGTTTGGCATGAACATAATTTGTCAACTAGCACAAGCTAATGCTGAACGATGGTTTGTGCTAGCTGCCAACACAACAGTTGTGTTACTCACAACTGTTGCGCATTTACTGTTGCAGTAAAAGTGATAGTTAACTGGGATTGTAACTGAAAGTGATGGTCTACATCAAGAAGATGCAGTGTTTGTGACAGCATGTTAGACTCTCATACATTATTTATTCAATATAAATGTGCGTTAGATATTCAGCATTTAATTCTCCGGTGGTTTTGGCATGATGATTGTTCAGGAGGCTCCACATCTTCTGCTTCTAAGTAAAGTCTATGAAATAAATTAACCTAATAGTGATGTAAGTAATTGCAGGGTTTCCACCAGAAAACTTGATAAGCCCGGTGATCAGGGCACCGGGGTGGTCCACTAGCGGCCCACCATGTTTTTGTATTGATTGATGTTAAGTCAACAGAAAATGTTAAAATTATTCTGGGTAATTATATGTTATGCAAAGACATTGCCAGTGAAATGCTCTTTAAACCCACAACTATAGAGTCTTAAAAACAACAAATAATAATAAAAAAAGTAAATTATTTGCACTTCTATTTAATTGAAATGAAATCAACAGCTGCTTTAGGCCCCCCTAGGCTTTTGGGTCACCTTAAATGCTAGTATTTTATCTCAGACCAAAGATATATAAATGTAACATTTGTTTATTGAGAATATCAATGCTGCTAAATTTAATTTAATGGTTTAAAAATACATAAATCAAAAGATTTTAAATTATTTAACATTTAAATTTAAGATTTTAAGGAGCTGGAAAGCTACTTTGTAAAAGTTCAAGGAACAATCTTCATAATTAGACTGTTGTTATCACAGCAACAATCTGATGCTTTGAGTTTGAGCTCTATTCACAAGTACATGTCAGTAAACTACAATTATCACTGTTTGCTTCTAAGGTTGGCCAGTTAAACTAGGCCCCCTCTTCCAGAATTTACTAAATGCTGAAATGCTGTTAGTTGTGCTGATGTTCTTTCCAGCAAGAGGGCTTTATGCAACCTTGGCCTGGCCCTACATCATGAGTTAAATCCACTGCACTCGCCGTCTCTGCTGGGCAAACAGGAGATTTAATTTATGTGGCTTTAGTAGCGCTTCCATTTCCATTATTAGATTTTAATAAACAGAAACTGGTATGGTTGCCTGAGCTGTAAGGAAAAAGTTTTTCAGATCTCCCCACAACCTGGGGCATTCACTCTGGCTGACTAAGTGGACAAAGCATTTGATATGGTTTGATACTTTGTGTAATCGGAAAAGTAAGAATAAAAATTAAAGCTGCAAGTAGCCTCGAATGGCCCTCACAGCTTAGCGCCACTCTGGCCTCGTGGCGACCATAGGAGCTCCAGCGATGCCGCCCGCTCACCACCATAGACACTCTTACACACGATTCCTCGAATGATTCGAGTACCTCGATTATTAAAATTCCTCGAGGAAAATTTATCTGCCTCGAAGCTTTGTTAATTTTTGTTTTATTATTTAGCGCACCATGTTCTGGCCGAGACTTTACTTGCGTTGCGTAGCGCTCTCACTTCTGCCTCTGAGTTGTTGATGAAAGCTAAGTGTTATCATCATAATGTCCAATTTTCAAGTTTGGCCCGGGGATTTTATTGATCGATGATAATGTCTGGGTTTTCATTGTTTATTCTTATTGGGGACCAATAAGAATCCTTAAAATGACTGGCGCAATACTTGGAGTACAGCAGCTCTTCTTCTCTGGGAGCTACTGGTTCAAAGCAAATGGTGGGAAGAGCGTTGCGGGAGTATTTATATAGGTAAGCAGATAGACTGAGCACGGGGGGCGGCTGAGTAATTGATATTGATATAGTGCAAGTGTAGCTTACGAACAAACCGCACAATAAATTTCATATCATCCCGGTCTGAACAAAGGGGCGGCAGAGAGCATTGTGGCGGTACGTGGTTGGTAGATGAGTTTCTGAGTATGACGAACGAAGGTGCCATAAATATCCTGTATTGCTGCCCCCATTCTTACTTTCGTCTCCTGGTCTACTGGTTCCCGGACTTATGTTCATCAGTCCCCTTTCTATTTCATCCCCTTCACCCCATCTTACGTTTGTTTGTTCGCCCTCCCCCAGACCCCCCACTCCAGGCGATATTTCCAGTATTCTCAAAACCAAAGTTTGACAGGTATGAGATAAGGTGAGAGGTCATCTATTAAACTGAATGAATACATAAGCTAAAAGCTGGAGTATAGACAATTTTTATAAGCATATTTGTGAGCCTGCCTCATTATTAAATTGAATAGAATTTCAGGTCTTTGTATAACTTTTCTTCAGGTTAACTTAAAAAGTGAGCTATTAATGTTACAAGTAAATTTTCTAAACTACAGAAAAGTAACTGTTAGGGAAGCTCAAATATAAAAAACTGGACTGATATTGATACCCGATAGTAACAAGGGTGTTATGCCAGATTTACCAATATTTTATTTTATAAATTTTTTTATCCGATTACTTGATTAATCATAAGAATAATCGATGTATTACTTGATTACTAAAATATTGGTTTACAACAGCCCTACACTCGTACACTTCCCGCACCCATCTGCCAGGCGGTACGCTTCGATATGTTCGTAAAAAAGGACATCCCAAACGGCCAGATAGCAGGTAAAGCAGCGCACAACTACCCTCACTCGGATTAGCATCACAGTCAGGAAGCTAAACAAATAATCTGAACAATAATTTAAGTCTTTGAGCTCACATGAGCGAAATGCGGCTTTCTTGCTTCCACTTTGAGTTACCATGACAGCTACAGAAGACAGTCATTTAAAAGACAGTCATATAAAGCAATACCATGAACATTGTTGTCTTCCAAACATTTAAGTTTTTAAGCTTTTAAGTTTTTATGGATTTCGAAATTATCCTGAATTAAGAAGACGGTGGCTTGTAAACATTTGTTTGATTTATTGTACGATTAATTGATTTATTGTTTATCGCGACGAAAAAATCATGTAGTGTGAACTATTGCATTAGGTAGTCGGGTGTGCCCATCTTCTCTATTTAAATCTAATGATTACTGACGGGTGATATAGTATACAGACTTCATAATCTTATTTTATGAATAAAATAAGATTTTATTCATAAAATAAGATTTTATAAGATTTCATAAAATCTTATTCATAAAATAAGATTTTATAAGATTTCATAAAATAAGACTTTATGAAATCTTATTTCATAAAATAAGACTTTATGAAATCTTATTTCATAAAATAAGATTTTATGAAATAATGCTTTTATGAAAAAGCATTCAACTCTTTTGGTTGAATGCAGTATTTATTTCCACTTTGACTTTATGTTGTTTAGATTTTATTCAAGTACATTTTTGGTTAATGGAGACTGAGAATCCATTTTATTTTTGTTTTTGGATGTTTTGTTTACTTTGTTTATCAGTTCCAGCATTAAGTGTTCTTTTGAAAATAAAGTGTTTCTATCTTTGGCAGGAAATTGCTTGCATTATTACACCATTTCCATTAAATCAGTTTAAAATGGTCTTCAAACAATATTATCGTTTATCGCAATAATTTTTGAGACAATTAATCGCTCAGCAAAATTTGTTATTGTGACAGGTCTAGGCACATAGCTGATCGATGTTTCTGTGAGAGACGAACAAAAGTGTCAAATCCCGTCGCTAACATAAACACAAAAGCTATAAATGTTTGGGCAAGGTGAGAGTTAATCTGTTAAACTGACTGAAGATAAATACATAAAACAAAAGCTGGAATATAGACATTTTTTATAACCATATTTGTGAGTCTGCTTCTTTATTATTGAATTGAATAAAATTTCAGATTTTTGTATAACTTTTCTTCAGGTTAACTTAGAAAGTGAGCTATTATTGTTACAGGTTAATTTTCTAAACTACAGAAAAGCTATTGTTAGTTCAAATGTGAAAAATTGGACTGACTGATTAATCTTAAGAATAATTGATAGATTACTAAAATATTTGTTTACGACAACCCTAGTCTGGATTAAATTTATTTAAAAGATGTAGTTGGGTCTTATTGCCTACTAACTATAAAATTAATATCTCAAGTTGTGTATTGCTTGAATGAATATATTTAGATTTTATTTTTGTCTTCATTGCAACAGTTTTCTTAATATCGCACTGCCCTATGTCAGACCGTTAGAAAAACAGTTGTCTGTTTTTCCAGTGTAGATATCTGGTTTCAGCTGTGTTTGGGAAGCTTTCCACAAGACATGCTTAGACTAGAGTACAGAAGTTTAGCTGATTCTATCAGGCTAAACTATGGACTATGGGTTTAGTATCTATGCCTGATTTTCTAAAACTCCTTCTGTTGTCCATATGATTTGATTGTCAATGCTGGATTCATTAATTTTAGCTGCATGTGTGTTTTGAAAACAGAGTTGGTGTCAGAGACACTTGGTTTCTATCTCTTGTGCAATGTCGATGCTTGCAAAATGTGTGGCAGACATGAGGCAATGCACAAATATCCCAACTGACCTCTTTCTATGACCAAACTGTGATAGAAAATGCATTTCCTCACATTGTTGACCTTACTAAATGATGTCTTGTTTTCCTTTTATTTGCAGGTGGTGGAGGAGCGAAGGAGAGATGGTCTTCCTCTTGAAGACAGGTAAGAGCTCCTCCAATATCATGTAATTTCTGCTTCTTTTTAAAAAAAATCTGTTTCGGAAGCATTATAGACACAAGGTACTTGGACGCAACCCTACTTTTCATAACTAAGTTGAGCTTCTAAAAAATTTGATAGGGCTCATAGGAAGTTTTCTTGCATGCTTTTATGAGACTAATTACATTAGTATGAATTCATTTTTAATTGTCTGAAGTAAAGAGATTACGTCAGAGTGGAGAGACTAACTCCACTCTGAATTTTACTTCAGTGTAGCTTAATTTTCTACAGATTAGAAATGCATAAATTGAGGAGAATATAGTATTTGTGGGGAGATGAGATGTCTTTTCTAAAACTTTTCTAAGACATCTCTAAGACGTTGTGATGGAATGTCTGGTTGTTGATTCTTTGTTATTCATAAAGGAAGAAAAAACAATGTGTGATTCTAGTTAGAAGGCCTGTGTAAAAGGTACTTTACAAGACTTCCCCAGCATACAGGCTGTTGTTTATGTTAGTAAGAGAGGGGGTGTGTGACAGAGAGAGTTTGGGGTGGGGGGTGCATTCCAGAGACAGAACCAAATTCCCGACTAATTTTAGAACTCTTTAAAAAAAATTGAAAAAAGAAATGGACAAGTTCTGTCTCTGGTGTTTTTGCTTCCTCAGAAAATAGATGTTATAATCAAAAGATAAAAAGCTTGTCTTGTAAGTGGTTGTCACAGTGAAAGGTTGGAAACATCATGGAGCCATCACAATGTCTGGTTGTTGATTCTAGATATTTCAGTCTTTTTTCTCTGTGTTTCCAAGAAGATAAAAAAGGGGTGAAAGAGTAATGGATACTGCCTTTCACATAGAGGAAGTGGTTATGTAAAGTCTTACCATGATGATTATACTCAGAGTGTGCTGCTTTAGAACTGATTATTTTCATGGATTTTTGAATTTGTCACATCGGCAGTAGTGAAAATCACGGTAAATGAATAAGATTAATGTTCAGTCTTTACTGATATGTTTTTCTAAAAAGAAAAATATATGCAAAGTTTAGTACTTAGAAAAGTCTGGTTAACTTAAAGAACTTGTCTGACAAGTTTTCAGCTTAGATGATAAGGTGTATCTGGTTTTATATACATCAGCTGAAGAGAGTGAGAATATGGCTGGTTTTAATTCCAGGTGCATTGCTCTGTATCTTAATCTAAAGCCGGACAGAGATGTGGGCTGTGAGGCCTCTCATATGTGGGTTATCACTGACCAGGCCTGCCATAGCCCTCTCCCAGCCAAAAGAGCTAATCAGGAAGCACATAGAGAGGTTAATGGCATTTCCATCTGTGCTAGGCCTCAAAATTCCTCAACTTCTTTCTGTGTGTGTGTGTGTGTTTGTGACTCTTTTTCACTTTTTTGATGTATAGTCATTTGAAACAAGTTCTTTTAGACTTGATTTTGGCCTGCTGTGTTTTCTTATGCAAACATTTGTGTGAATAATGGCTGGCCTGCACTCTTCTCCTCCTAACCTATCCCCTGTGGCACTGTTAAGGTCACTGCTACCACCAACGTTGTTTGACTTGCATCCCAGGGATCAAATGGCACCAAACACAAGTTATTTTTGTACTGAGCAGTGGTCAGAACTGGTGTGCTAGAGTACAGAGCAACAGTTGTTGGTAGGATGGTAGGGTTTTCTTTTCAAAGGGGATGTGCTAAGTTACTCCCATGTAAAGTAGGACCAGCAAGACAACTCTGAAGTACTTAACAGAACTAAATACACTGAGTTTAGATATTTACAATGATGAGTTTTATGAATTAATGCCCAGTAATAGTTTCCATCGCTTAGAGGTTGTTTTTTTTTTTACAAAAATTTTCATTCTCCTCAAGCTTTTTCTCATTTTCTGGAGCACCAACAACAAACTTCAATACATTTTGTTGATACGGTATTATAATTTATAGTTCAATACTTTGTCTGGGCCATTCTTACCTGTGTTTGGCGTCATCCACCTTTCTGCCAACATTGTCCATATCCCTGCTGAAGAAAACATTGATGGTGTCTCCTCCAGGTTTCACCATGGTGATGTAGGGGTCTTAACAAAGCTTTAATCCCTTCAGTGACACACAAGGTTTTCCATCCAGGCCAGAGCAAAATATTTTGGATTCATTTGGCCAGAGCCCTATTCTTCCACATTTGGTGTATTCCCTACATGGTTTTAGGCAATCTGTACAGAGACAGGGCAACACAGAGACAAACAATCATGCACATGTACGTACACTCACACACACACTCACACTCACACCCACACACACACACACACTCACTCACTCACGCCTAAGGAGAATTGAGAGAGGCCATTCAACCTGACAGTCATGTTTTTGTACTGTGGGAGGAAACCAGAGTACCTGGAGAAAACCCATCTATGCACAGACAAAACATGCGAACTCCGTGCAGAGTTGCCCGGGATTCAAACCAGAACCTTCTTGCTGCAAGGCAACAGTGCCACCAACTGCACCACTGTGCAACCCCCTCTGAGAGTTTTGTGCCTAAATTAATGAATGGCTATAGCAGTTATTGAGACTGCTCTGGATGCTTTATTTTCTTTACAAACACCCAGTGAAGCTTTGCAAAAGCTTCACTGGGTGAAGGCATCACTTTCCTTTCACATCTGACCACTCATTGCTTATCAGTTTTTTCCTCTGAGGAGCGGTATTTGAAGTTATACTGCTTGACAAGTTAAGAATTAACAAGCATTTACACGTCGAGACTGGTAGCGTTAGCAAGCTTCACCAACACATTTGCAGACTGTTCCCTCATGTCTGTCTAACAACACTATAATCTTGAGCTTTTAAAGACATTTCTCTTTATATATTTTATTTCAGAGGTGAATATTTGCAGTCTTATGTTGTTGCAGAGGCTTTCGGTTTTCAGAGGGTCTAATGCAAATAGTTTTAAATATATTGTTTTAAAATGAGGTGGAGATGTTTAAAAAAAATAGTAAAAATCTTTCCATTATAAAAGTTAAACTTATGTTTAATATGAACTAGAATGAAAATTAAAATATGGCTGACAGAAAAAATGTTAATGAGGCTGAATGAACTTGGTCAATATATTTTGATACCTTCATAATCAAATGTAAACTTGAGAAAAGGAGCAAACCAGGAATTTCTAGAATTAAAAACCAGTATTCATTAGGGCCAATGGTAGTCTTGTGTAACCCTTCATAACTTTGCAAGACCAATTCCACTAAATGTGTGCTTTCTCCTCCAAATGAATGTCCTGTGTATGTGCACACTTGGTTTCATTTAAGCTGCTGTTGGTGGAGGCAGTTTATCTGAACTATGGGTTTAGTGCTTGCAGCCTCAAACTAAAAAGCTGCAGAGTGGCTGCAACATCATGTCAGTCACTTCCTCTACAATAGTCCTGCATCTAAAGCTGACCCCACTGCAGTGCAGGAAGCTGTGGTAGAGTGTATGAGAAACATAGCAGTAACTGTTGTCTTCACTGTAACTGCTCAAAAAGAAAAACACAGGTTGATCAAGTTTAATGTTCCTGTGCCCACTATCCTTTGTGTTTAGTTTTATTATGATAGTTTTTGTTTATTCTTTTCTACAGTAAATTATGCTTCATCTGGTAATTTCCTTTCTTATTGATGAGCTCACTTGTTAATATAAAATCTGCTAATTTAGTTGCATTTAAACTTTTGCTTTGTTCTTTATTTTGCACTAGATTTGTGAGGATTATGAAACTTATCTAATTGCAAAGAATGCATTGAACTTCTTTCAGCCTTGTTTCTGAAGCCACTTTCAACTGGCTGTAGAAGCTGGCTTTAGGAGTTTCACAGTGATAAAGGAATAAAGCTGTTCTTAGTAAAATGTAGTTCCTGTATAAAGAGGGAAAACGTAAACCATTAAACTTCCGCTTTCGTGTGTTGGTCTTCAGCTGTCTTTCGTCTCTTCATTGTGTGTTCACAGAGGTGCTCAATGACATGAAACACACAAGTACCAGACATACACATACAGATTATTAAAATGAAAATGTTACCAATATGAAGGGCAAAAAATGGCAATGGTCATTACATAAAATAAGAATAAACTGAGGTTATATAATTAATGTCCAGTTATCCTACTTAGTTAATATTATATATTGATGAGCTCAATAAAACTTTGTGAGGGAAACTTTTCTTGAGTGCTCAAAACTTGAATAAACAGCAATAATTACTAAAATAACCAATTTTATTCCTGATTCATGCAAACTTCATCAAGCTTCAACACAAAGAGCCAACACCACATAAAATTTTTGTTCGTATTGTTACGACACTCTCAGTGCACACCTAGTTTGAGTGAAAGGTGATGTGCATGAGCATGTTGAGGTGCAAAACCTAAGAAATGCAGTCGCGATAGTGTCGTAGGCTGGCAACAGTGTGATTGGTGCGCGCTCCCGGTTTTTCAGAAAGGACTCCAATCCTCCAGTAAAGTGCAGTCTTGAGTTAATGGGGTGTAAGAAAAGCCTATTTAAACTTTTAAGAAGGCAACGTTTAGCCTGGCAGGGGGCAAGCAAAGCCTGTTGGCCTGTCAGGCTTATGATGCACTGAGGAAAATCTGTTATACCTTTAACTTAACTTGAGCTGCAGTCATCACTGTAATATCAGTGTTTGCCAACATTAAAATTACAAAATTACACAATCTTTTACAATAGCAATGGAATGTGTCTGTCTAAATTGTGTTTAGGGGTGACTGATTTTGTCCTTTTGTGTATCTGTATCGTCATGTGATGAACTAGTGAACTGTCCAGGGTAATCCTCAAAGGAAAAGCTAGTAACACAGAGCTAACATTTAGACCTGCTAACTAACTCAGTTCTATGACTACCTGCATTGCTCAGAGATACATCAGTGTATGGTTGATCGAATGTGAGTTACTTGGTGTCTTTCAAGTGTGAAACTGATTCTTAAAGAAAGCTAACCATAAATGATTTATGTTTAACACTTTTTGTGTGTTTTCTTTTGAACAGTTCCTCTCCATATACGCAAGAGAATGAGATGCCTCTGCATATTCAGCCCCCAGTGTTGGATTTTGGGACACAGTAAGTGCTGCTTTCGCTGAGCACACACTTCAGCTGCCTGCTGAGCCTGGAGTCGCCTGGCCCCATTAGCGGAGATGCGATGGTCCGTGAACATCGTGAAACGATCAAAATTGTCTGTCTGCAGACTGTATAATCTTTATGTGTCATACCCTGTGTAAGCCGGGCAGAAAGAACTTCCGGATCAGACAAGTGGTTAAAAGTGAAATCACAAAAATCAAAATTGAGCACTTGTTATCATTTTTTCCATTTTTGTTTTGTGAAAATGAGACTACTCGTGTCTGTGTATTTCCAGTTCATTTTTTCCATTTGAAATGGAAAAAAACAAAAATGGACTCGTTTAAACGACAATTGGAAATAGGATTGTTATTTGTTGAAGATTTGAGATTTCCAAAAACAAAGAAATCTAATGTTGTGTTTTGTGTTTTTTACGTTTGGAAGCTCATTCCCTTATGACATTTCTGTGACATTTGGAAAAAAATAGTTTACTTATTTTAGCATAACTCCGGTTTTACTTGGCCTAATACCACATTTTAAAAACTGGTATGCAGTTTATAATGTGCACTTTAAGCACAAGTTGAAAGTGACTGGGGGAGGCGGAGTCTTGCTGCTACACTGTCACAAACCTAACATGTTAAAAAGATGATATAAACCTATGATTTATTGTGTTAATATTCGCAGATGAAAAATTGATACCTTCCAAGGGTGGAAAAAATTTATAAATATTGTAGAATCAATATAATTATATAGCCCTAGTATTCTCCAGGCTTTTGAAAACTTTGTTCTGGCTCGTGGTGTAATATAATGTCTGTAGCTCCAGATAGTTATGTGGATCACCTTGACATCAGGTATGAAACATGAAATTGCTGTATCTCCTACACAAAATCAAAGCAGGCCGTGATGGAGTTCCCTAAAATGAAAGTAAAGTCACACTCAGAGACAAACAGGAAGTGAGACCCACTTTGGGTCTGATGACAGAATCTAACCCTAACCCACTTATGATTCCCATATTGCTTGGCAATAATAGGAAACTATTATTTAAATCTCTAAGCTCACTAGGAAGTCTAAAAAAAGAAGTATTTAATGCTGTTTTGAAATTATGTAAATTCATTTAAAGTTTTCTAAAACTTTTACTCTGCAATGCAAAAAATACTAAAGTACTGAGTGAGACAAGACTGTTTGAAACTTGAAACATATTTAGTAAAAACCTGTCCTACATTGAGCTCAGCTAAAATTCATAGCTCTGAAGTTAGAAATACTACAAGCCAACAGTATAGAGCTTTGGAGCTGACATCACTGTGTGTGATGTTTACGTTGCTTGGAGCCATCTTGTATGGCCACATACCAAAATAAACTTTATTCCGGGGTTTTCATTGTGTTACCGACCGCAGTGAAGTTGTTTTCAAGTTGGATATTGGACAACCGCCGCTCCAAGGGGCGTTTAGCTCGAGGATGATCCGATTTATGAACGCTAATTCCAGTCAGCTGTTCCCTACCGCTCCTTCCTCAAGCGCTCGGAGGTTTACATAGGGACCGTCAATTTCTGAACCAAACACTCCAGTAAATAAATGCCTTGCCTTATGATCAACTGATACAAAAAAGTGGTAATTTATGCTATTACATGAGGAACACTATCCTCTATTAAAATTTTAAGTGACAGGCTGGCGACCTGTCCAGTGTGCACCCCGCCTCTCGCCCGGAACATTAGCTGGAGATAGGCACCGGCACCTCTTGACTCCCCTAGGGATAAGGGTGTTAGAAAATGGATGGATAAATAATTTTAATATTAAAAATGTTTTCTTCAATAGCTTCCAAGTCGTGTACCCCATTAACTCAAAATCAGTGTGAAATTGTTCTACTAGACTGTATAGATGTAGCACACTCATCTTTTTTACATTTTATTAAATAATGTTTTATTTTATTTAACTAATTTTATATTTTAAAAAAATTTTCATAAAATATATTACCTAAGATGATCATCACACTTGTTACCTGTAATGTTCAATTACATAAAATTCTAGGACAGGATCTATTTCATTATATGTTCACTTCTTACCAAAAATATGTTAAATACAACAAATATTTACTTAAAGTGTGATGATCTATTTCATAACATTTACCTTTATTGTTTACTCTGAACTGTTTAATTACACATTAAATGTTTAAGATGGGCTCTTACATTTATTTGGTTTGGTTGTTTACTGCAAAATGTCTGATTATATAATTGTTTGCTTTAATCACATAAAATGTTTATTTAAAAACATAATCTTGCATTACATGTATGTTACCTGAAATATTTTAAATATCACATTTTTACTTAAAATGTGAATCATTTCATCACCCGTTTACATGCAACTTGAAGTGCTTGAATCAAATGTTTTATAAATGTTTGCCACATTAAATTATGAAATGAGAGAAAACAGCCACTTCCAACTGTACACATATTTCAACACAAATGGTTCATGTTCCTCTTCAAAGTGTGGAACCTTGCTGAGCTCCTCTCCTGGGGTTTCCTCCTCAGCCTCTCCAACTTGCTCCTCTTCTATAGCCTCTGCTATTGTGTTTTCATTATTTACCACCTCTGGGGTAAATAATGAAAACACAGTACTGTAACTTGCTCCCCCATTTGTTGATCCACGCTGGTGTTGCTGTATCGCCTCTTTAATTGATCACGTCTGTCCGATGTTGTGGCGTTTACCTCGCAGTCACCCATATTCAGCGATGGAACCCAGTCTGGATTGAGCTCATCCGTTTCATATGTTGGTTTGTCTTGAAGAGGACATATCAGAACACACATCAGTATTGATATTGTGAATTTGATAACGCCAGTAAAAGAGTTTACTCCACAATAATGGAATAACCTCGATGTCCACTGACAAAACTCAGACTATGCTACATGAAAAAATATAAGCCCGACCTACACAAGGTTGACCCACTTAAATGAACTCAACGTAACTCAACATGAGTACACCCGGAGAAAATCATAGCAAAAAATTATGACACAACATCAACAAAGCGACTTTAGACACTCACCAGAATGGACATGTCTGGAGCAAACTTTTAGGTATCTTGGGATGTTGGAGAACGTGATATCAGGACGTCTCACCGCTGATACCCAGGCCATTCGTCTCCTTTTCATTAGCTTCGATAGCTTAGCCCCCTCACGTTGTTTCCAGGCAGGAAAACAGTGAAACTAAAGTCCATTTTCCATCTATTTACCATTTCGGTCGTGTGATCGGACATTACACCCAGTAACGCAGCAAGTTTGTACCATTGCTAAATTAGCTTAAGTAACTTGTATTCAAAAATTAAAAATATCTGTGAGACAGTTTTCTCAGTTGTGTTTATGGCCATACAAGATGGCGCTCATATCCCTACACCTAGAGCAGTGACGTCACGTTCCAAAGCTCTATTTGTGAAACAGCAGTTGTACTTTCTGTTAGAACCCCACCACCAAAAGTGGAGACTGTAATTGTATTGCTATACACCTGTTTTCCAGAAAAATTGCATCTAAAAACCAGAAACACTACATGATAAATAATATACACCCAGAAATGTTTGACTACCTTTGTTGTATCTGACTAGCAAAATAAATCCCTAACTAATAGACAGGAACCTAAAGACGGTTGTCCATAAGGCCTGCGGTTTTTGGCATTCCCGGAACATATGTCCAAGTGTGTCTTTCTCACTTTTATATCTTGGGCAAGCCTCTTCTGACCCTGGAAACAACTTTGCAAATTTACTGTTTGACAAATGGAGCCTATGAACAACCTTAAATTGTATTAAACCATGTCTAATACATATCGATGATGAGCCTAGTTGTCTGCTGCCACTGTGACTCAGTTATCCCATCTCCAGCTGCCACTGTTCTTTAATTTTGTCTAATTAGGGCTCTGCTGCTGTATGGATTAACGTGTGGTAGTTTCATAGTGTAAATGGTAAAACATTTAGGCTTATTCAGCTTAGTGTGCTTGCAGAGCAGACAGTATTTATTGGTAGTGAATCATTTGTTTGAGTATTGCAGCGTAACAGAATGGCCAAGCCCGGAAAGATGACCTCAGTTGTGATCGCATAAGTGTTTTTTATAAGCATTCCTTTTCTGCTTAATCTTGTATGTGGTTTTACTGCTGACACCACCAGCTCATTCAGGTGAAATGTGCACTGCTCATAGCTGAAGAGTTGCATCCAGTGAATGCAAATTTCTCTTCATGCTGACAAAATGCTCAGGAACATTTTTGTTTTGTTGTACTAACTCATGATAAAAAGACGCGGTTTGTCTTATGAACATTAACATGGGATTTTTGATTATTTTTTACTGGAATATAAAAAAAAATGTTGACCCAATACATATAACACGTAAACCTTTGTGTTTCATTGTCAAACAGAAGCCATAAATGAACTGCTAGAGTTTGTGTGAAAGGAACTTTATGATTTGCCTCTTTTGGATGCTTTGCTCTGCTTTATTCCAGCTGATCTCAGTGTATTCAGGATGAATGTTTTCCGTGCTGATCTTAATACTCTGCTGTCTACAGGCCGCTAGGGTTGCCAAGAGCTGAAACCATATATATACACAACCCCAGCCAGGAAGTTCCTGTGACCGTGCTGTCGATGATTCCATCCAGCAGGCAATTTTACATACCTTCCTTTCACAGAAGAGTAAGGATGTTCACAAATACCAGAGTTTGTTGTTTCAATGATTTGTATTTTACTGAAGGTTTTCGAAATGTTCTTTTTCTGCTGTAGATCATACCACCGAAGGGGAAGGCATCTTTTAAACTAATTTTTCTCCCATCTGAGGAGGGCAGTGTAGAGAACACATTATTTATAAACATATCAGCCCATGGGTTGCTTTCGTACCAGGTCAGTATATGAATAACCGCTCCCACTGGACTATTTTTTTTGAATGTGGTATTATCCAGCATTATCAAACCTTGCAAACGTTTTCCACATACTGGACTATTTAGACCATAGATTCCTATGTCTTATTAGAATTTTATGTGACATACCAATAAAATGTAGTTTATAATTGTAAAGTCTAAAAAAAGAAAAAATGCTTTTTTATGTACCTTTTTTTTTTTAACATTTATTTACAAGGAGAGAGATTCATGTTGTTACGATAACAGATTTTATCCATTCATCCATTTTCTTCCGACGGGTCGCGCTTAAGAAGTGAGGTCCAGACTTCCCTCTCCCCAGCTCCTCTGGGGGAATCCCAAGGCATTCCCAGGCCAGCCGGGAGACATAGTCCCTCCAGCGAGAGACATAATCCCTCCCTTGGGATCTCCTCCCGGTGGGACATGCTCGAAACGCCTCACCAGGGAGGTGTTCAGGAGGCATCCTAACCAAATGCTCAAGTTACCTCAACCGGCTCCTCTCGACATGGAGGAACAGCGGTTCTACACATCCCCCCCCAACCCGGAGAAGGCACTCAACCCTTTTCCAGCTCAAGACCATGGCCTTGGATCTGGAGGCACTGATCCTCATCCCGGCCGCTTCACACTCGGCTATGAACCGCTCCATTGAGAGCTGCAGATCATGTCCTGATGAAGCAAACAAGACCACAACATCCGCAAAAAGCAGAGATGCGATCCTAAGGCCATCCCATCAACTCCTTGTCTGTGCCTAGAAATTCTGTCCATAAAAGTAATGAGCAGTATTGGTGATAAAGGGCAGCCCTGGCGGAGTCCAACTCTTACCGGAAATGAACCCGACTTAAGGCAATGCGGGCCTGTGGCACCGGTCATACAGGGACCTGACAGCCCATATCAAAGGGCACAGTACCCCATACTCCCAGAGAACCCCAAACAGGGCTCCCCGAGGGACACGGTCGACCGCCTTCTCCAAGTCCACAAAACACATGTAGGCAGGTTCCACCCTCCAGGACCCTGCTTAGGGCGAAAACCACACTGCTCTTCCTGAAACCACACTGTTCTTCTTGAATCTGAGGTTTGAATATCCGACAGACCCTCCTCTCCAGGACACCTGAATAGACCTTGCCAGGAAGGCTTAAAAATGTGACTCCCCTGTAATTGGAGCACACCTTTCAGTCCCCCCTTTTTGAACAGTGGGACCACCACCCCAGTCTGCCAATCCAGGGGAATTGCCCCCGATGTCCATGCAGAGTCGTGTCCGCCAACACCACCCTACAACATTGAAAGCCTTAAGGAACCCAGAACGAATCTCATCCACCCCCGGGGCCCTGCCACTGAGGAGCTTCTTAATCACCTTGGCGACCTCGTCCACCTCGTCCCCAGATTTTGGAGAGCCTGACCCAGAGTCCCCAGGTTCAGCTTCCTCAAAGAAAGGCATGTTGGTGGGATTGAGGAGGTCTTTGAAGTATTCCGCCCACCGGCCCACAACGTCCTGAGTCGAGGTCAGCAGCACACCAACCCCACCATAAACAGTGTTGGTGCTGTACTGCTTCCCCCTCCTGAGACGACGGATGGGGAACTAGAATCGCCTCAAAGCCGTATGGAAGTCTTTCTCCATGGTCTTTCCAAACTCTTCCCACGCCCGAGTTTTTGCCTCAGCAACCACCTCAGCCGCATGCCACTTCGCCTGCCGGTACCCGTATCTAAATAGCAGGCAGCCTGCTATATTTAGATTGTAAATGAAATGTTTTTTTCCCATTATGTATGAATCAGTGGTACTCCATAACATAGCTGAAGGATAAGACTTAGTTTTATAAGCTAATCTAATTCTGCTTTAAACATCTCTATAGGGTCCTCCCTGATTTGACTGCTACCTTCCTTGGTTTTCATGAAGCTGTTCATTAATGCTCTCTAGCAAACGTCCTATGTTTGCACGCAATCTGGATTTATTCTAAGAATCCAAAACGCCACTGTATTGTATTCTGAACTATACTGTATTTTCTGCTCAGCTGTTTTCTGGAGGCAGTTGGCTACACTAAATTTTAGTTTGTACGACAGGTTAATCAGTAGAGTTGTCACGATAACACCTTTTGCTGGATGATAAATTGTCCTAGTAATTGTGGAAAAATGATGGTATTGGTATTTAGAGAACATCTTCAAGTAATGTATTAACAATGGGACAATAATGGAAGATTGTTCTCTCAAAGACCAATAAACTCTAATTTTGTAAAAAAAAAAACACAAATAAAACAAACAAAACACAAAAAAAACACAACACTGGAACTGGAAGATATTTTAAATATCCAAAAATAAAACACAACCACCAACAACATAAAATAAAATGGAAACAAAACCACACAACACAAACTACAAATAAAATGGATTATGATGTCCTTCATAAAGTATTAATTAAATAGAAATTATGAAGTTCATTTTAAATTTATGTGATTAATTGTTGATTGCTAAAGTCTTAAGAGATGTTTATTAAATTCACACTGCACTTATTAAATGTTGGTCTGGCAGAAAAATGGCAATAAAATACTTCAGTTTTTTTTTTCTTTTTTTTTTCACTTTTTAAGTTGCTGTACATAATTTGACTTTCCTCTTAGTTTTAAATATCAGAATATTCATTAAGTGTACATTGGTTTGATTGCGTTTGTTTAAATTAGCTTGAATTCTTTTAGCCTTTATCTCATTTTAGCACAGTTCTGTTTTCATAACATGCAAATGTACCTGCCTTCCCTCTAGCTCTCATGGTTTTCTTCTTAACAATTGAACTCCCAACAGAGAATATATCTGATCTTAATTTATTCAAGTTTTACAGTTTTCTGATGACTTTCTAAGTAAATGCTTTTTTGTATTTCAGTGTTTATCTGAAGTACAGTAAGTCCATCACTAACTTTTTTTTCTTCAGGTGTTTGGTGTGGGAAGCCACCAAACTTCATTAAAATCTTCCCAACGAAAGGAAACTCATCTAATATTTCCTCACATCCAGAGCATAAAGCTGACCCAAACTCAGGTATGTATCCAAATATTGATGAGCTTGTTCATCCAGACTTTGCATAACAGTCAATAAGAGCATAATTGTAAACAGCTGACTAAATTTTTCCTGCTAGCCCAGAGAAATACACTTTTACACACACACAAAGAGTGGGTGACACCGACTGTCCCCCATTTTGATTAAATTAGTGGATGTATGATGAAACTGCAGGAATACTAAGCTTAATTTATTTTGGTCCGTTGTGAACACAGACACTATTTTCTCAGTGTTTTTAAATTTTTCAGGAGCACACAGCGTGAGCACCAACATCTGATTTGTGCATAGATTGAGAGGCAATCTAAGGCAGTGCAACTGTGTGTTTGTGTGTGCGAGAGATATCTGAAACATATTCCTGCCTCCAGGGAAGTGAGGTGGCAGTTAAAAAATGTCAACATGGCCATCAACTCTCACCATAACCATGGCTGTTAGACTGGCAGTAAATTGGGTGATTTACTGTCAATTATTCTTTAATCAGCAAACTTTCATAGTGTTGACATGTAGTTACCTTAGTCTGGTCTACATATCCGGTGTGTATGCTGATGATCAATGTTTAAAAAAGGAAACAAAGAAGAGATGATTAAATTGATCTTTAGGCACAAGGATCTCAGGAAATGTAATCATACAGAGAGGAAATAAAGGCTCTTCTATAACACTCCTTTGTGCACCTGCTTTGCAACACTGTCACTGAAGGTTGTTGTCCAGTTGCGCAATACCTTCATGCATTGGGGTGGGGTGGTGACATCCATTAGTGATTTAGTTTTTCCCCTGCACTGGATTGAGGGGAAAGCCATGACATGTTGTTGCTGTGTGTTTCTGCAGGAAGATGCCTCTAACATCACCATTCTGGGTCTGCTGCTGGAGTGCAGTTTACCAAAGAGTTTACTGAGCAGTCCTCAGGTACTCCTTGTTTTTTCAGCCTGTCGGTGTTATTTTGCTTTTTCTAAGCCAATGTCTCACAACTCAGGGAAGCTTTACATGAAAATTTTGTTTTGAATTTTAGAAACTAAATGTTGTTTTATATTGAAGCTGGAATATAAAGGGACAAAAAATGTAACTTATTCCATTTGACTCGAAATGAGAGCCAAATTCTCTAAAGCTTTGGCTGCATTACTTATCATTTAATTTTCTTTCTAACTCCTTGACGTACTTGGATCTCTTTCCTAACATTTAATTGTTTTCTTAAGAAACATTATATTGTAATTACTAGAAAACTCCCTGTACTCATTATGCAACTCTTAAAAATAAGACTTTTTAAACATTGCCATTACTGTACTGCTGTAATGGTACCTCTTAACTGTCACCGCCAAAATACTTACAAGTAAGTCGATGGGTCCATGAAAATTCAAGTGTCGTCATGGCAGTTAAAGGGTCAAGACAGCTTCAGCTTTTTTTTTTCTCGATGTTGCAGTTTACTATTTTTTGAACCGGATAAAGGCCAGACCATTTTATTATCTTTATCATTAATTTAGTAAACTTGTGTTGTTGTGTTTTCTTTGATAACAGCAACGGTCTTGAATGACTTTAATTATAGATTGAATAATTAATGTTGTGTGCCCTCCCATGGGCCCACCACCTGTGAGAGAGGCCAAAGGGGTCGGGTGCAATGTGAGATGGGTGGCGGCCGAGGGAAGGGGTCCTGGTGGTCCGATCCTCGGTTGCAGAAGCTGGCTCTTGGGACGTGGAATGTCACCTCTCTGGTGGGGAAGGAGCCAGAGCTAGTGTGTGTTGTCGAGAGGTTCCAGCTAGAAATAGTCGGTCTCACCTCAATGCATGACTCTGGTTCTGGAACCAGTCTCCTTGAGAGGCTACATGCTCGGTGTGTATGTTGATGATCAATGTTTAAAAAAGAAAACAAAGAAGAGATGACTAAATTGATCTTTAGGGACAAGGATCTGAGGGAATGCAATCATACAGAGAGGAAATAAAGGCTCTGCTATAAGAGCAGGAAGAGCCCCTTGAGATGGGCTGGACATACTTCCACTCTGGAGATGCTCACAGTGAGAGGCGCTGGGCAGGAGTGGGCATACTTGTTGCTCCCCATCTTGGCGCCTATACGTTGGGGTTTACCCCGGTGAACGAGAGGGTAGCCTTCCTCCGCCTACGGGACGGATTCTGTCATTTGTGCTTACGGGCCGAACAACAGTTCAGATTACCCACCCTTTTTGGACTCTTTAGAGGGGGTACTGGAGAGTGCCCCTCCTGGGGACTCCCTCGTTCTGCTGGGGGACTTCAATGCTCACGTGGGCAATGACAGTGAGACCTGGAGGGTCCACTCAAGTTCAATCTGAACTTGAGTGGTGTTCTGTTGTTGGACTTCTGTGCTCGTCACAGATTGTTCATAACGAACACCATGTTCAGGCATAAGGGTGTCCATATGTGCACTTGGCACCAGGACACCCTAGGCTGTAGTTCGATGATCAACTTTGTCATTGTTTCATCGGATCTGCGGCCACATGTCTTAGACATTTGAGTGAAGAGAGGTGCCAATTTGTCCACCGACCACTACCTGGTGGTGAATTGGCTCTGGTGGTGAGTTGGGGAGGATGCCGGTCAGACCTGGCAGGCCCAAACGTGTTGTGAGGGTCTGCTGGGAACATCTGGCGGAGTCCCCTGTGAGACGGAGCTTTAACTCCCATCTGCGGTAGAACTTTGAACACGTTCCAGGGGATGAGGGGGACATGGAGTCTGAGTGGCCCATGTTCCATCCCTCCAATGTCGAGGCGACTTATCAGAGCTGTGGCCGCAAGGTTGTTGGTGCCTGTCACGGCGGGAACCCTCGAACCCGTTGGTGGACACCTTCGGTGAGGGATGCTGTCAGGCAGAAGGAGTCCTATAGGGCCGTTTTGGCCTGTGGAACTCCAGAAGCAGCTGATGGGTACCGACGGGCGAAGCGGCATGCAGCTTGGGTGGTTGAGGCAAAATCTCGGGCATGGGAGGAGTTCAGAGAGGCCATGGTTCTACATGTGTTTTGTGGACTTGGAGAAGGCATTCCACCGTGTCCCTCAGGGGGTTCCCACACTTCCCCCCACTGTGGAGGGTTCTCTGGGAGTATGGGGTACCCCTACTACCCTGTATTCCCGGGGTACTCTGTCCCTGACAGCCTCTCCCTGTATGACCGGTGTCAGAGTCTGGTCCGCATTGCCGGCAATAAGTTGGGTTAGTCTCTTCTCACTCTCCAAATACTTCCATTTCTTTGTATTTGGTGCATGACTGGTAAGCCTTTCCTTCCTTGTCCCAGGGGTCCTGCTTCCAGAAAGAGGAGCATCTCAGTCTCCAGATTAATCTGTCTGCTTGTGGTGACCGGCCCGCTGAACTGGACAAGCTCAAGCCCTACATCATTGAGCACATTTTGTTCCTGCTAGTCACTCCTGCTGCTGGACCAGCTGCATTTGGTGGGTGCTTGTTGATGTCTAAAGTCAGCGTTTCAAAAGCATTAATTATTATATTACTATTATATATCATATTATTAATAATTAAGTATTAATCTAAGCATGAGTTGCACAAAGTTGCAGAAGAGAAGCTTTTGGTTCAGTTCTGAGGGATGTTCCAAATTTATGTATTTTTCCCAGTTTCATAATGAATAGAAGAAATCAGACCCCCCCACCTCTTTCTTCTTTAGCTCCGTTTTAAATAATTCACCAGAATAAAGTCACATGGTATTTGAAGCATTTGTTTTCTGAAGACTGAAAAACTGGCATTCACTGTTTGTAACCCACAGTAGTAATTTGATTGTCTTTATATTGTATTTAATTATCTGTTATGACAAAAGGTTTGTAAACATTTTAGCATTATACTGTAAAGATGGACAATATTGTTATGTTTTCACACAGGGGATGCAAAAATAGGAGTTTATATGTTGAATTCTGGACGGAAACAGCTCTACATAAAGGTGAGAATTTCTTATTGGTTTCATTGTGTTATTATGTCTGTAACAAGATGTTTTCATGTTTCCAGGACATGCAGGTGTTGTCAAAGGTGGAGACCAGCCTAAACTTTAACAAGATTCTTTTGAGACCAGAGGCAAAGAACTTCACCCAGGTGGCCAGCTTAACATGCAGAGGTGAGTCGTCTTCTTTCGTGGAAGCGTCTTCTCAGTCAAACATTGAAGCTGATCAGCTGTTTTCCTCCTGTCTGGTTCCAGGTATATTTCCAGGTCATGGACAGAAGTGTATAAGTCATATCAGTTTAAAAATAATGGGGAACAAGACGACCTCCAGCTTCCTAGGATTACACATCACACACAGGTCCCACATTTGTCTCTGTATTGACTTTTATTAGGGGTTTTGCTTTTATTAAGAAGAACTGTTGTATAATTTGTGCTTTGTTGCAGATGGACAATAGGGGATTTGTTCAGTTTGTTTCAGGTGAAACAAAGCAACCACCACCAGATGGAGCTGTGGTTCTCCAACCCTTCCCTTCTGCCTTTCACTGTGGTCAACGCCACGCTGTCAGAGATTCTGCAGGGCGTGGTGAAGGTAGGCAGCAAGCAGTTGGTGAACTTGTATAGCACATCTCAACAACACAGCAATTTAAAGTGCTTTATAATATCAAAACATAATAAAACATAAACACGTCATAGAGTCAACAGTTGTGAAAACTAATACATTACATTTTGTCAAGTGCCATTGCTAAAATCATCAATACACATCTATGCGTTGGTCAATGTTTTATTTGTTACGCTTGAAAAGCAACTCTAGCAAGTGGGTTTTTAGTCTAGATTTAAATTAACAGAACAGTTTTCTGGACGTTTGTTACACAAAGCTCATTTGTGATAGGAAGCAAATCACTTCTTTTAATGAAGTAATGCTTTGCTTTGTGTTTTTACAAGATTGATTCCAGGTGTTTTTCCATTTATCAAGCAAACCCATGAGTCTTTTCTAACAATAGCATCTGCTGCCCCTTGTCTGTCAGGTGGTGAACTTCAGTAGTCCATTGAGCGTCTCCACAGGTTGCTGGCGAATCCTGTCCCTCCAGCTGCTAAACAGGACTCTGCCTCTGAACTACATGCTGACCCTGAGTCTGGACACCAAGCTCGGAATCAGTGTGCACATTCCTTTCTATTTTCATTCAACTTCATCAAAGGTAAACCTGACTTGTTCCTGGCTGCTGCTTTCTTGGTTGAGAAATGTGCGTAATAAATGGGAAATGGGAATGTATGCCAACAGGAGGAGGTGGTGTTTGAGGCCGAGCGTGAATGTGCACGACAATGTTCTCTTCGCTTATCTGAAGCAGGTGAAATTTAGCCCCTTCTGTAGCATATGTGTGAAGTAAGACGTTGCTTCCTGATGAAAATTTGTTTGTTTTTCTTGGTGACGTCTGCCAGGTCGCCAGGAGTGGCAGCGCTCCCTTCAGCCAGACTCTTTCTCCTCTTCCTGGGCTGTAGACAGCAAGCTGGCTGCAGAGCTCTACTCTCGGTCACAGAATTACAAAGACAAACTACCCTGCAGGTGCAACACCAGCCCATCTCTGTCTATTTCTTAGCTTTATCATTCACATCATCATTAATTCAATGTCTCTTCAGGTGGCCCAGGCTTCTTGCTGAGGGATCTGCTCCTCTGAACTTTGGGGCTACGCCTGTCAATGAGAGCAAAGTCAGCATAGTGGCATGATTATTTACTGAAAAATGTCTTTCTTTCCAAAAACTTGTGGTTCATATTTTCCTCTCTGGTCCAGGTTAAACCATTCATGCTGAAGAATCCTTCGCCCTCAGTGGTTTCTGTGGAGATTCGAACCCTTTCCCTTTATCCTTCTCCCAGTGAAGCTCTGGACCTTCTAACCAAATGGTAAACAGTTTGGTTGGTATTTATAGTAAATGAATCAAACGATGTGCTTGCATTGTTTTGAACTGTTACATTGGAGCAGAGCATCCTCATTTAGTTTAATTATTTTTGTTTTATTGATAGGTTTAATATCAGCTCCCAAACTGTGAACATCAGCACAGAAGAGTTTTCTCTGCTGACTTCTCCTCCAAAGGTAACCCTCTAAACAACTCTTGAAATCATTTCTACTGTGGTAAATAGTTTTGGGATTAATTAAATTTTTCTTAGCTGAACTTTCATGTCAGTATCTGCACTCAGCTGTCTTGCTTTTTTTATTATTATTATTTTGTTGGAGTTTCTGACAGCATTTTCTCCATTTTGCTGTTTCTCCTTTCAGGCAGGTGAGAGAGCAGCAGATGTAACAGGAGAGAGTGTTCTGCGTCTGCTGCTGCAGCCGTGGGAGACCAAAGAGGTCTCTGTGGTGTTTAGCCCCACCCAACACGAATCAACCACCACCGTTCTCATTATCAGGTATAACGGCTAATTCCAAGTCACCTTTATTTTCTGATTCACTGATCAGAGGTTTTTGTAAAGCTAACTAAAAACTGTTCTACACAGCACTCGTAATAATGGTCATGATAAAAATAATAATAATAATAATAATAATAATAATACAGGGTTTCCCCCAGTGTATTATAAGCCTGGCGGCCCACCATGCTTTACTAACTTTCCCCCACCAGGTTAAACGTTGCTCGTTTTTGTTATTAGAAAAAATATGTTTCTATTTTTTTTTTTAATTACTATTTTTAAAAATAAATTAGATTTATTTTTAAAATAAATCTGAGTGTTTCACTGGCGGAGCAGATTTATTCCTAAAATATTTAAAGCCGGGAGAGGAATCCAATCACACAGCTGGCACCTCTGCACTTTACCTCGCGTGCTGCCGCTGCTTGATCTCTTGTTTACCTCGGCGCACGCCTCCTTTCACTCAAACTGGACACAGGCTGACCAGTATGGATATTTACATCAACCCATTGTGTGAAATTATGTCTCTTTGGCGAACTCTACATCAAGATAAGAGTCTAAAACACACCGTGTCAGCTCTGGTTGCGCAGCTGTAGATGAACCGCAGGAATAACTTACTGCCACTTTCAGAGGTGGGTGTTGAGGGAGCGGTGAGAATGATTTATCTTTGTGAACAAAGAATTATATGCGGCGTCTACATCTCAACACACTGCTCTTGTTCCCTGTAAAGTTCATGTATGTGATCTCGGTTGGCCGGTACGTTAGTGGTTATCGAACCAGCGCGAACTCTCCACGTAGTCATGCTCCATCCTGGTTTTATATTGTCAAATTTATTTTTTTAGTATTCTTTTTACAGTTAGATGATGCATTAAGCTGTATCAAATGCTTCGTCCACTTAGTCAGCCAGAGTTAATGCGCGCTGCTGTGCGGAGATCTGAAAAACTAATCCCACAAAGTTTCTGTGATGCTTATTATAAATACAACAGATGTGAAATGTTAGAGCTACTAAAGACACATTAGCAGCATTAAATGAAATCTCCCGTTTGTTGTGCATCTCTGCACACAGTTCACAGTTAACTCATCATGCCGAGCCGCTCCTAGGTGGTATGAGGCGTTCAGCAGAATTTGACCCAGGGACCCCTCTTCGTGCTAAAAACATCAGCACCTCTAACAGCTTCTCTGTTAGATTTAATCTGGGAGAAGGAGAGCTGTTTAATTGCCCAATCTAAAAAGCAATAAGTTATACTTGCAATTTACTAATTTGTATTTGTGAACAAACAAAGCTCAAATTCAAACATTAAACTCACAGCATCAGATTGTTGCCGTGGTAACAAAACAATCTAACTACTCTTATCTCCCTCTCTCTTTATACCTTTCCCACCTTTCTCTCTTCCTTCTAAATAACTGTTAAATAAGTTTTCTATATGTGTATCTCAACATAGTGAATGCCATAATTCTTCACTTGTGAACATAAATCTGTTGGACCTCACGTTGGCACAACACTGCCAAACAGGATATGCTGAAAGAAAAACAAAAATAGTGTCTTCACTGTAGAAAACTGTCATTATATCATCATGCATACAAACTAAAACACTAAGAGATTATCAGATCCCTTTACCAGTCAATCAAATCAATCAATTTTATTTGTGTAGCATATTTCAGCAACAAGACATTTCAAAGTGCTTTACATCATTAGCACAAAAACACAAAGTCACACAACATAGAGTCAACAATGACAACATGACATTAAGTCAAGTGTCATCGTTAAATTTGTAATTGATTATGTTTCAAATACAACTCTAAATATGTGGATTTTTAGTCGAAATTTAAAGGAACTCTGTGTTTCAGCTGTTTTGCAGTTTTCTGGAAGTTTGTTCCAGATTTGTGGTGCAGAGAAGCTGATCGCTGCTTCTCCATGTTTGGTTCTGGTTCTGGGGTTGCAGAAGCAGAACCAGAAGACCTGAGAGGTCTAGAAGGTTGATAAACAACAAATCTTTAATGTATTAAATTACATCAAATATTTGTTTTAATCATGTAACTTTCTTACCAAAGTGCATTTATGGATTTAGAGTAATTTGAATAATAAATATCACCACAGTGCTATAATTGTTTCAGTCACGTTTACTACTAAAATTGCATTCTTCATTGACATAATTTAGTGTTGTTTTTTTGCCGGAGCAAAAGGTTTTAGTTGGTGTCAGACGGTGGGGCTGTCGGAATGGTTGAGGAAAAGACGCCCAAAAGATTACATACCTTCATCTTATCTCTGAGATTTTCTATAGACTGTGAGCAGTTCAAAATATGGCTTGCCTTAAGCTTTTTTCTTAACAACTTTCACATCAAATAGTCTTGGGTATGGGTGTTCAGCATTAGCAAAAGGAGTAGCGTTTTTCAATGGCTGCACACCACTTCGGACAGATCAAGTTGAAAATCATCAGATTTCGGTCCATTCTTAATCATTTTCTCTATCTGTTAGGTATGCAAGGTCTTTTTCAGTATGTCATTGTGTAAGAGGAGGTTGTATGTCTTTGTTTTTCAGAAACAACCTGACAGTATTTGACATGGTGACCCTACAAGGTCAGGGAGCCAAAGAGCTCCTAAAAGTCGGGGGTAAACTTCCTGGTCCAGGAGCGTCTTTACGCTTTAACGTTCCTCAGTCCACTCTTATGGAGTGTCGTGATGGTGAGAGCATTGTTTCTGCTCTGTTTTACAACATGACATGTTGCCGTTTCTAGCTTTAACCAAGATACAAATGCTACAAAAGATTAATAATATGTCTGTTCCAGGTCTGCGCACCAGTAAGCCTCTGTTTGCTATCAGGAAGAGTTTTAAGGTGGAGAATGCAGGAGAGCTTCCTCTGACGGTCATGTCCATGAACATCAATGGTTATACGTGTCAGGGGTATGGCTTTGAGGTGCTGCAGTGTCGCTCCTTCAGCCTAGAGCACAACACTTCCTCTGAGATCACAATTGCGTAAGAACTATTAAACTTCATTCGTTCATTTTATTTCCTCATTTAAAAATTTTCCTTCTGCTGCTGATTCTCTTGCACCTCTCACATCTTTTCTATACATTTTTTTGATTTGTTTGTAGGTTTACACCAGACTTCACATCCTCCTGGGTGATTCGGGACCTCACCTTGGTGACATCACGTGGTAGCACTTTCCCTTTCACCCTTAACGTGACTCTGCCCCACCACATGCTGCCACTCTGTGCCCAGGTGGTACCAGGCCCCAGCTGGGAGGAAACCTTTTGGGTTGTCACTCTCATCTTCACATGGTTAGTCACTGTTATCCAAACAGTGGGGAGGGGGTGTAGTCGGTCCCAGACATCGGTCCTGATTAAGGCATTTTTAAGTAGTAAATGGCCTGCACTTGTATAGAGCTTTATCAAGCACAGATGATCTCAAACTGCTTCCCACTTTCTGCAGTCAGTCACCTGCAAGTTGAGGGACAAACGTCTATCACCATCGCCAGCATTGTCCCTCAACTTTTAAATGACCATCATCGAAGCCCCTGACTAAACTGGAGCTTCAGATGCTTTTGTTGCTCTGCTGTATATGTTACTCAATGTTAGGGTGTGCATATTTATTAAGTCACTTTGGAGTTCTGTAAGCTATGCAGAAACACATTATAAGTTGAGCACATTAGTTTGCTCATCTAAATAACTCATTTTCTCCGTCGGTATAAATGTTTTTCACTCTTAAAAGTTTAGTTCACTTCAACTTCTGCTTAGAGAGCCTTCTGTCAACCAAATAAAATGCTCTGATTTGCAGCAATACATTTTTTTACTGACAGAAATTACTCTATAGAACCTAAATAAACTCACCACAAACTGGAACAAGGATTGAAAGGATTTTGCTTAACCAGAGTTTATTTTTTATGCTTTGGAAGTGAGAGGAGCGAGGCCTTCCTTCGGGATCAAAATCCGTTTCTATTTCATTAGCATTATGTCTGGAACAAAATTCTAAATATTTCCAAGTCAGATAAATATGTTATTGTAATGATCAAAGCCTGTGTGACGTGTCCCAGATACGCACGCAGAGCAGTGCTGCTTTCCTTCACTTTCAATCTTTTAATGTTCTGTGATGTTGTAGTTAAGTTTATTTTTTTTATTGGAAACAACTGAATCATAAATGCTAATAACTCCATAAATTCAAGCATTCTAGATCCACAAAAGGTCATCAGATAGTTTCTGTTAAATGAACTATCTCCCAGGAAGAGCCTTTTTTTCAGGACTAAATTTCTTCCCAGATTTCGTTTCTAATTGCAGTAAATGAGGTGGAAAATGTAGGTTGGTAAGTAATTGTCCTAGTTTACTATTCTGGTTCCTGTAAATGTTTGCTGCAGTCAAAAAGAGAGACTACTACAATTGCTACAGCTTCCAATCTGTGTCCACCAAAGCCAAAGCCCACATGGTGGCCCACTTGTTACTTCAGGTTTAGAAGTAATGTGTGAAATACATTTTGGTTAAGCATGGGGTTAAGAGCAGACTAGTAAATGGTTTGTGTTGGGGGAATATATGGGTCAGGTATTGAATGCAGTTAGTAAAATAAATGGCAGTAAATACGAAGTCTTAAAAAGGGTAGAAATACCTTTATTAAATACTGTGTCCTACTCTGCTCACTGTGCTCAAATATTCCTAGATAGGTTTCACATGAGAAAGCAATGGAGAAAACTAAACATCAAATTTTACAGCATCCAGAGCAAAGCTACGTTTGAAGCATTACCCTAGCGCAGTGGTTCTTAACCTTTTTCGAGGTACTGAATCCACCAGTTTCATATGTGCATTCACTGAACCCTTCTTTAGTGATAAATAAAATATGATTTTTTTTTTCCAAATTAAAGACATAGGTCTTTTTTTACTGGTGCACAAAATGAGCCATGCATGAACATCACCTTGCTCAAAGAACAAAACCAACACAGTGCATGAACTCAC
>CAEGAD010020808.1:0-51450 GCA_903067055.1 Poeciliopsis paucimaculata | reverse complement strand
ATTTGGAAAGACCAATCAACCTGACAGTCATGTTTTTGGACTGTGGGAGGAAGCCGGAGAACCCGGAGAGAACCCACCATGCACAGGGAGAACATGCAAACTCCGTGCAGAAAGACCCCGGGCCGGGAATCAAACCCAGAACCTTCTTGCTGCAAGGCAACAGTGCTACCAACTGCGCCACTGTGCAGCTCTATGAATTCATCAGTTTGGTAATTTGTTTCTTAAAGGTGACTCTCACCAATATTACTTCCACTCACATCCCATTTGAGACCTTACTGGTGGAAATCATTTTGATAATGCTGATGGACACTTTACAATAACTGTCTATCTGTTGTTTGCAAATACAAAGCCTTTGACTTAACTTTGCAACAGTACCTCATATTATTACATTTTACTTGATTCTCCCCAAGTGGTCAAAAATAAGGTGCTTTTTAATAACATAATTTAACAGTTTTTATTTTAATGCCCCTTTAAATTTCAATAACTTGAAAAAAAATTCAACCTGCTCAAATAGTTCCTCCCTTTCAGTTTATTTGTTTCTGTTTTAAATCATTGATTTCCCATTAATGCACCCTTCAGGTTTATATATGATGGAGGCTCGTGGTTTTATTTTAACAAACTCAAATGTTATTTTGCTAAATACAGACCATCCAAATGTTTCTGATGATTTAGACAACGAAGTATTCAGCGATGTGTAAAAACATTAGATTTGTTTTAACTTGTCATGCTTAAATATGTCAGATTATCAAACAAATTCTGAACATAGTCAAATCTGAGTAAATATAAAAGGCAAATGATGATTTGATTCAGAAAGAAACAAACCTACCACTATTTGAACAAATTTTGTCCCCGAAACCTATTCCTAGTTGTTCCCTTTTTGACTGCAATCAAGCATTTGTAATTAAATGGCAGTAAGTCTTTTGCATATAATTCCAAAATAAAAGACTTTATTTCAATTGAAAATACATTTAATTAAAATTGTTTCTCAATATTCAATTGAAATATTGTAAGAAATAATGAAAAATGCAAGCTAATTTCCATCAATAAGAAACACATTATGAATATAGATCTCAATGTGTAGAACTTGATAACAATGGACAAAGAAAAATGAAGCTTGATATGCCATGCAAACTGGTTCAGCCAGTGAGGAACTGATTCATCAGTCTGTGTAACAGGGCAGATTGTGTTGGTGTAAACAGCATATGGTGTGAAAGCAGCTTTGAAATGTTATGGTCACGGTGCTTGAATATGTCATGCTAACCATGTGTAGCTTTGCATAGGGCATTAATGTCAGAATAAAGAATTAATCCCTGCTGCAACATTGAAATTTACAATTAAATGCATTAAGGGTTGGAAACACAAAATAACATGGGGGGGGGGTTATTTTTTACTTATGATAGTGTGACTATGCTTGCAGTTTTTTTTTATCCTTTTCAGAAAGAAATTAAAGCAGCAAAGTGAATAAAGGTGCTAGCTGTAAACCTCCCACACCGTGGTAGAAATAGCAAAACAATAATCACATCTTCCTCAGGCAAGATTCTAATTAGCAAGAAAAGTAGCAGAGATTGATTTTCCTTATAAATAAATAAGAATCCCCTCACCCCTTCAAAAAAAAAATATTCTGCATCATTTTATGTGGTTATTTATTCAGGTTTCCTCGACACAATGACAGCAGCACAAGATTTTATCTTAAAAGCTAAGACTTCACTGAAATTATTGTAAAAGCCAGGATTAAATTTATTTAGCAACACGTTGTAACATGCATAGTTGTGATTTTCTAAGAACTAATGGTCACCAGCTTTTGTCACTTTAATAACTTAAAGGACTTAAAACAATCTTGTAGATTGAAAATTGCAGTAACACATAAAAAAAACAGCTTCTGGCACGTGTTGGGAGCCAACCCATCAGCCGTCCTCCCTAATGGCTATGACTAAGCTCCGCTAAACTTAAATGAAAAGACAATTCTCTTATGTACAAATTGGGGCTTTATGCCATCTTCCACAGCGCTACCCCAGTGAACTGTGTAATGGACTCCCTCGTTATACCGAGGTACTCTGACTCTGGTTCAGCCGTAATAATCATTCCACTTCTATAACTTTGAGTCATTAAAGTCAATGTTCACATACAGGATGGGGACACCCTGATAAATCCACACTGTAAATGTACCACATTTCCTCTCTAAACTTTACCTTTTCTTCCTCTCTTAGTAACATTTACTATTTTGATCGGCAAAGGCTGAGAACATATGTCTCTAATTGGACACAGAGACTTATAGGATCTATAATAAGGACGATGACAAACTTGGTCTCTGTGCATTATTTTGTGAACTATTTAACAGTTAAGTTTTTCTTTCATTAATCCACTGTCCCCAGACCTCACAGTCCTCTAAGAGTAGAAACTCTGGTCCTTGTGTGGTTTATCAGCATGCAAATTTTCTGGTTTATTACGTTTCCTTTTACCTCATGCTGTTAGAGCAGCTGGAGTGTAGAACTGCCTGAAGTGCACAAACATTTTACTTTTACCTTTTTAATTCTTCCTTCCTTTTGTACGCTGCCTTCCAAAGTAACAATACAGCCTGAACTCCTTTACCTCAAAATGTTCTGTTATAAACACAAAGTTAGATTTATCTCATTGCAATTCTTTGCAATAAATCAAAGAAAAGTATTGTTGTGAAGCTAAAGAAAAATTAAGATTTTTCTTAGGAAAAATCTGCAATGTGGGATACAGTGGGATACTGGCTTCCTGCATTGAAGCCAGACTATTAAGTCTTTTGAGATATGTCTCTTCCAGCTTTGCACAATGACAGACTTAAATTCATGCTTATTTTCCTTTGCAAAAATACCTTAATATTAGTTAGACTGGATAGAGTGAGGACTCTGATTGAGCTATTCTTACAGGTGAATATGCTTTGACCTCCACAAGTGGTTCCCAAACCTTGTCTCCAAGTACTGAAGTAGTGTGACGCGTGTTAGTTTTCTGCCATGTTTTGTTTTGCTTGCAGGCTGAAGAGACTACATTGCAGGTTACACCTTTTCTCTCAACTGACCACACAATTGCTGTGTCCCCTGAATGATTTGTGGCAAACTGTAAACTTTGCTTCTACCCACTCTTCTATAACTGTTTATATATAATAGTTGTTCAGTCAATATATTATCTCATCTGAGCTGTGAATCTGTGCAACCCCTTCAGCTTTATTATGGGCTTTTTAACAGCTTTTCTGATTATTGCTCTGCAATTTCAGCCTGTCTCTAGGCTTGTAGGGGCACCGTATACTTTAAATCTTCAGATAACTGAAGAATGACATCCATGAGATGGTTAAAGCTGGGGATGCTGGTTTATAAGATAATTCTTAAATCTCTCCACAACTTACCTTTAAATCTCTTATGTGTTCCTTATGTCTGGAATATAAATCAAACTGTTGTATAACAATCTTTTTATAAATGTAGTTCAGTGAACTTAAAATTGTAAAAAAAATTGATGATCAATCCATTATAAGCTATTGCTCACAAATAACATTTCACTCCCACAGTTTCTTTGTTTATAAAAGACAGAGAAATAGCAAATTTATCTTTGTAGAACTGAAAATTGCCTCCCTTATTTCCCCAATTATAGTCTGCAATACTTTTGTGAGATAAGAAGCAATCACCTCTTCACTTTTGAGGAACAGATGTAACAATGGGAGCTTGCATACCTGCCAAGATGACGAGTGCAGTTTGCAATTACAAGGATCCAGGAGCTGTTTTTCTTTTTTTTTTTCAACATTTTCTCTGCCTTCATGACAGTCAATCTCTCATGTTGGCGTGCATAATTTCTATGACTGATAGGATGAGAGTGTGGAATTGATCTAGGGAAGGATCTGCATTGCTGCTATTTTGCTTCACTTGTATCTGCCCTTTCTGTATTTCTGTTTGAGACTACATGCTTATATCTTTACCTGGTATACAGTGGCAAAACTAGAGATATGCCTCTAGTTTGAATTATGTTCATGCATTGATATATTGCAGTCACTGTGAAGCAGCCAGTGTATAATTTTGTCATTTTAACAAGGTTATTTGCTTACATCTGGCATGCGCGTGTGAACAGAGAACTAAACATATACAATCTTGTAAGAGCACTTGAGGCAGATGGAGAGATGACTAAGTGTGAAAAAAGAAGTAACTGAGTTCCCAGATCAGTAAATTTGACTCTAAGATAATATGTCAGCAGATTCAAATCAAAGAACAAGGATGGGAGACCTTCATCAATAAAGCTCGATAAAGAGGACTTAAGCATCTAAAATTAGCACACTGCAAAGTCAGCGCCACACTTTTCTCACCTCTGGATACAAATACATAAGTTATGAGTTTGGACATTTTGCACACCGTTTTTGTTTCAGGGCAGTGTTCTACATTTGTGATACACTTTGGAACATAATTTTATATTGATTGAACTGTTCAGAACCAAGAAATATGAGGGGTCAACCTGACTCATTGTCACTTTTCCCCTCTTTTTTCCCCACATAAAATATGTAAAGACTCCAAGCTAACTAAAGATGCAGCTGAAAGTGATTTTAGACTGGATGCATTAATGCACCTTTATAGGACTGTGCCCCCATTTTGTACCATGAATGTAACCAATTTCAAAAGACTTTATCTTGTTTCTACCTGATCTATAAATATTCTCTTACCTTAAAATCCTACTAAAAATGTTCTTGCAGAGAGTTTTCTTTATCAACAATTAATGAGGCGTTTTTGGGGGAAAGAGTCAGAGAGACATGGGAAAACAACTCAACAAAGAAAAACACAACCATAACATCATCCTGAAATACAGAAATGCTGCTAAGTTTAACAACTGAATCCAATGGCAACATAAAGGAAAAAGATTAATTGTTTAAATAAAAATGATTTTGGTATTAATCATAAAACATAATTAAATAATAATTCAGGTTGCAGCATTCAAAAATATCAATCCCTAACCGCCTTTATGCAATACAAGTCTTTTAAAAACTACAATTGCTATTCATTTTTTCATAAGAAGATCCATCCTCTAAATGATTTTCTTCTTTTCTCAGTCCTTCCTTGACCAACTGCAAAACCTTTTAAACTCCGCTTATGATCTGTTACGGCTTTTTGTATTTTAATTTTGTTCTCTGAATCCATCATCTTGTTTCTGCCTCTCTCCTCATTTATGTCATGTTGTGTGGCTTATAAATGTATGTCCTGTTGGTGGCCTTTCGCTCGATCATAATCCTCTGACCTTCTGTGCCTCCTGGAGGCCAGCTTGCACTTGTCATCCGCCTTTTTGACTGCAGGACTGCTCTTCATGCTGAGTGAACAAACGTTTGGGCAGCTGATGCAGGCCTGGACATATGTCTTGCCGGACTGTGGGTACTGACATGGAACATATAAAGTATTGGTGGTCCCTTCTTTAGCTTAGGAGCTCTAATTTGTTAAATAAAAAGTCATATGTTTTGTAAAATATTCAGGGCACTCCTTATTAAGAGATTTTTGATTTCAATAAGTTCTTTATTTATTACTTCTAATAATATTAATAATAGTTATTGCAAAAAACATTTGCAGCCTGATTAATTTTTTCGAGATTTGGCATCAACATTAACTTTAGGTCTTAATCTACAATAAAATAATGTACAGATTTGAGATTCACCTTGAAAATCCCCAAAGCTGTTCATAAGAGCAGCTATTAATTCCTTTTTTATTTTTTTTATTTTTTTTTAGTCTAGTAATATATTCAAGATGTAAGCTATACAGGGTACTGCCTTTGAATTATTGATGATCTTGTAAATTTATATCATACCTGATAAGCCGGAAAACCTAGGAATAGAAAGCTTGTTGTTTTTATTTATGAGGCTGTTTAGATGAATCGTGTTTATTTGACAGTGGAAAAATCTAGACAAGGAGAAATAATGTAATTAAAATCAAATCTTATGTCAATGTTGCCAACTTTTTATGTTACATAAACACTTTTAAAGCAGACAGCTTGTATTTAATTCTAGAGAGTTTATTGGAGCCTGAGGAATTATTACATATGTAAAAAAAAAAATCCTTTATAATTGACATTTTTACATATATCTCTTTGTGTCTTAGGTGATGGAGATAACTAAATTGAATCACTGAAGTGAAGGAAAAATTAAACATGATTTTCAAATTAAAAGTATAAAGTAAAAAATTTTAAAGGTTAGCGTGCGTAACATATCCAGCCCTTTGGCTCTAACTGCCTCAGTTACTGGTTACTATCAGCTCAGGAGTCCTACAAACCATAAATACAGTTGCTTTTTGAATGCTGCAGAAATTTGTTACAGTAAAATAGAAAACAACAAGCTTGTGAAGAAAAAGTAACCCAAAACAGGTCAAGAAGGAAGTTATGGATCATTTTAAAACAATTTTGATTGTCTTCTAAAGATCTCAGCCACTTTCACTTTGTGTGAGATGATGCATTTTTGCAAAGAAAAATAAACAAAAGAGATTTTTCAGTCTGACGCAGATCCCTAAAGAACTGAAGCTGTAATTTCAGTAAAAAGTATTTAAAACTTTTATAAAGTATTGATTTTGAAAACCCATATATGATTTATTCTTCCATTTCACTGTCATGCACTTCTTTGTTGGTCTTTCATGTAAAATCCCACTAAAATATATTGAAGTTTGTGGTTGTAACATGATAGCAGGTGAAACAGTTGAAAATAGATCAATGCTTCTTCAAGGCACTTTCCTATTACCACCACATCACTGTCTTACAAGCCTTCACTGTTGCCATGACTGGATCAAATTATAAACACAAATACTTGTGCAACATTCTTTTACAACACCCACACATGCAGCATAGAGGTCTTCAGAAAGAACAAGAACTCTCTTTTATGTTGATTTTAATTATTATACTGTATAATCATGTGTGTACTACAATTACAATTTAGTGTCAGTTTAGAGAAATGAAAGAACGACCAGGGTTGATGAAGAAAAAAAAGTTGGTGTAGAAGATTTATTTTTTTATTTTTTTGCCATTTTTATAAGGTGCGCATAAGCGGAAAGTTAAGAAATAGATTTTTTAAAATAACTTCTGCCACTTAGCAACAGCTTCACTCAGCAACTTTTAGCTAATTTCTAGAGTATGAAACAGCTTCTCGTGGGTGAGAAAAAATCCTTCATGTTAAGGAAAGAAAGAGTGAGATCGACATAAAGCTTCTTGGAATGGAGCTTCAAAGTTCCAGTCTGACCAAATGAGATTGTGTACTTCTGTAGAGCTCATCATTTTTTTTGTCAAGGAATTTGATTATGTGAAACCAGAGTTTTTACAAGTCTAATGTGATCAGCCTTTTCTATTTTTAAAAAGGCTGGCGGTTTTAAAAACCGTGGCTGACTGCTGGTGAAAAACTTTTGCTCCACAATGAAGAGAACAATTTAATGTCTAACTGTACAAGGATTGTTCCAGATGTGATAAATGTGAATGGATTTATTAGAAAGTTAGACAGGAAAGTATTTATTTGGTCACCTCAAATAAATACTGATTTGACTAAGACCTGGCTGAATAATCTAATTAATAAAAATTGCAGACATATGTTGCACCAGAGAAAGATTACTAAAGAGAAGGTTGGTGCCATTGAGTTTCTGAATGTTCAGCACATTTTGGCAGAATTTTCTGCTTGAGTTTATTCAATTAAAGTGTTTGTTTACTCATTTCCTGCCAGAGGTGTGCATTTATAGGATTGGACAGGAGTCCGCAATGAGTCTGGGGGTTGGCATGGCTGCTCACTCATTAGATTCATTCATCCTTATTACCTTCAAAGTTGACATGTACAAGTTGGCAAGCCTTTTTCTCAGTAGTTGTGGATGGCTACAATGGAGCATGTTCCCAGGCGTTACCTGTTAAAGCATCATCGAAATATATTCACTCATTCTATATAGACCCAGTTGCGTTATAGGTTTCTTTTTTTTTTTTTTGTATTATCTTAATGTGTGGAACTTTGGTTTTGATTGACATATTGGTTTTCAATTTTGTGATAATTTTGGTCCTTTTTGTATTTTCACAAACGCCTTTGTTGAGTTGTCCCCTTTTTCTTTTCCACTGCATTCCTTGAGTTTGCTTCAGACTTTGATTTAGAGTGTATTCATGTAGCTAATTATTTTGCCTATGTTTAGTTATTGCTTTACTGGTGTGTTTTCCCAAAATGTGCTTTCTATTTTAGCCGTTCTCCCTTAAAATGTAAGTTCATGCTTGAGCACAGCTGTTCCTCAGACGCAATTGTTCGTCTTCCAACTAATAACCGTCAGAATGAAATTAGATCCTGCTTGCCTGTGGTTTTTATTTTTCCATAACTATGAATTATATTTGTTACATTTATTACATTTGATCATTAATCATTATTTTAGCAGTGAAACCAATGACAGAATCCATTATGTAAAGAGCTGTCATTCAACATCAACCCTTAAGATTGATTTAGATTTATCATAAGACTGATTGATTTATGATCAATAATAAATTAAACACTGGTTTGTCTTTCCTGAATACCCATAACCTTATTTTACCTTGTACTAATGAAAACTTTTGGTACAATCTAATTATGTTGATTTGATATTCTTTTAGTAGTGTGTAGATTTGTATTAGTAATGTGTACATTTCTTTTCAGACTGCCTCCCAATCTTTATACAGTATGTAGTGCAAGTGATAGATGGGTTTAAATCAGCAGGAGGCATATGCTGAGTTATATAAATAACTTCAAATAAATGTTCATTAATTTGGGACAGTTCTAGTTATTTTGGAGTTCAATAAGCATGTTTAAGTAAGCAACACATGAGACTAAAGCATAGCTCCTCAATAGTTACATTAAATATTGTTAATCATTATTTCAAGGCAATGTTTGTAAAATATAAAGCGAACATCAAGTGATGGCACAGCGATGTGAATAATTAACTAGCAGTGTATAATCACTTTTATAAAAATAATATTTAAAACCTTCCAAACTCTTTCATAAAATGATGAAAGATAGTAGAGAATGGATACAAAAGGTATTTACATGTCTTTTATGCTGCCGTCCTACATGCTCAGTGAAACTGTTTTAGCCTGTGCATCCAAATTTCTAAAACTCAGTGATTAATATTGAACACACAATATTCTCCTACTCTTTAGAAATTGTCATTAGATATTGGATGAAGCTAAATATTTTTTTATTTTCCATTTCATTTTGAATTTCCTAGGGATTTTTTTTGCTCATTTTTCACTGTTTCAGCTGTTCTTGCGATTTGGGAGCTGTGTCTGTCATTTCGTTGCCCTTCATCTGTTCTTCTTCCACAGTTTGTAGCGGCTATATTTAATGAATGTCAACATAAAACGGGTTACCACAATCCAGTGATTAATGATCAGAACCTCATCTGGTCAGGTAATGGTAAATCAATTCTTGAAGACAAACATTTTATTTTATAGATGCCAGCTCACCTGGTGGGAAAATAATATGGTTGACGAAATGGGTTATTAGAGCATGTCATGTATAATGTCAGATTAACAAAGACAAATGATAAATCTGCTTTACAGAACCAGGTCATGAATAATAAAGCTGGGAGGCAAATTTTCTCTGTGGTTGGCTCAAGATGATAAAGAATACTTGGAGATATTTGTAAATAAATATGTCTATCTCACTAGTTTTATGTCTATTGAAGTCATTATTATTACTTCTTTTTTTAGCAATACTTTTAATAGCAGTCATTGTGTTTCTAGTCATGTTTCTTTGTTTAGACATGTATGTGGATTAGGTTGTTTTTCTTTGTTTTTATATGTTTTTTTCAGCTCAGTTATATAGTTTGTGTTTAATGTAATCTATTCATGCACTGACCTTCTCCTGGATGAGTTTGTTTAAATAGGTTATTGACCTAACTTCCACCCATTATGCTTCTGATTTACTGATTCTCATTGACTGCATTAAAGTGTTTATGCATCTACAATTCACCAGAATATGTTTAAAACTGGGTTTGTCTTTCACATTCAGGATATTTGAATTCTTATACCCATACAGTTCTGCCAGGTGGGGGTAATGTTCAGCATTATGGAGCAAATGACAGCTCACTTTTCAGCTTACATAGCAAAATTTTATGTCCTGGCCCTTTTCCTGTCCTTGACTCTGTGAAGGTATTATCTCCATAAACCCATCCTCCCTGCATCATTTCTCTCCTGAGGGATCTTTTTAGGCTGCCAAGTTATCCAGAGGTCACAGTATGACTTGTGCCTGCTTAACACACTTGATAGATCACCTGCAATTACAGGCACATAAAGAATCAATGACCTCATAGACAGTCCTCTCTCACTTTCTATATCTAGATGAAAAGAAAAGGTGTGTTGTTTTCCATCTCTCTCTGGCATCTGGGAACACTTACATGTATCATCAAATCAGTATTGTGATATTGCTTACAGTCAAGAGTCTTGTAGCAAAGCTCCCACCTGTCAGTTTTTGTGAAATGTGCTTTAGAAAGCATCTTTTTATGTTGTTTTTCCAAGTTTTTGATCACTTTTTTTGATCCTCCAAATTGGACAAACATATCCCACATTACATTATGCCTGAATAAGAAAGCTACTAAACTTTAAAACTTGACTTTAATAATTTAAGACAGAAGCATAATGTATGAAATTGACCTCTGTAGTTTACAACCAGAACCACAGTTTAGTCACTCACATAGGTCATACACAAGGCTTTTAGTATAATGTGAAGCCCTTGATTTCTAGTTGCACATTTGTGTGTCCCACAAATGCCTTACAACTAAATAAACTCGGATCAGATTTCAAAACTTTCCATAACTTCAAATATCTGCCTAGTGTGTATGAAGATGCCAATCTTTCTGTAAATAAGACCCAGACTTGTGTGTTTACCTATCTACTTCTGTAGCAATCAGGCTGCCACAAATTTTTTGGCATATTGGAAGATTTCACAGCTCTGTGAAATCACAGCACATGTGATGGAAATACAAAAGTTGCAGCAATAACCAAAACATTTGGTTATTTAACCTTATACTTTGCTTTAATGGTAAAATCCACTCATTTCATAATGACAATTGCTTGAAGTGGCTGATGTGGCAAATTCCTATTTTCATGGATGAAAAATTGGGACAGATGTCTGCAAGGAAAGCAAAGCTGAGATGAATAGTTAGTTTGAAATGATTCTCCTTTTCTGAGAACCACCAAAGATCTGCACTGAGTGGTTCAGATGGTCTTCCTGACATAGGTTTTATTTAATTAACCCACACAGGTCCCTTTCAAACGTTTACTGTCAACCGAGGGTCAAATCAAAATCCATATTAAGCCCACATAGAGATGATGGCTGAGCATGGCGTGAAAACAACAGAACTGAGGCATTAAAGAAATTACATGAAATTTCTTGCTAACACAGAAACCAACACATAAAATTATAGGTTTTGTTACTTGAAATGGTCAGGATTAAATGTTTTGTTCATTAAAATCCTGGTAGAAAATATTTGAGTAAGGCAGACTTGAGGTTATCTAATTTTATATTTAGATAATTGAGTAACTGTGATTCGTAAAATTGTGAGTGCAAAAGCTCTTATTTGGAAATTGACTCATTAGTAGCTTTATTCTGAGTTTCTTTGGATAAACACAGAATAAAAATTAACTTTCTCAAATGTTCACATCAACGTAGCAGATAAAATATGGTTTTGCTTTCATATGTAGGTATAATGAAGACAGTCAGCTAGAAATAAATATATTCTTCTTGACTAAAGTAAAGCCTCACAGTTTGAATTTATCTGTCACCTTGCAAATAGAGTTTCCAGTTTGGTCTCTATATTAGTCTCTTTCTCTCTTTTCGCCCACTTACTCTTCCATCCTATCTCCTACTGTACCAGCTGCAAGGTCTATTTTGGTTCAGTTCGCTGAACAAACAGGATGGAGAGGCGCTAACTTTGCCTTCCAGTTGTCGGCATCCTGGGAGTCCAGCAGGCAGCGAGCCTAGCAGTCTGCTGCAGGCTCTGTGAGAGTTCTTCCTTTTGTTCATACTTTCATTTGTATTGCTTCATCCCCTTATCATTTTCATATTTATACTCTGTTGGTGTGTAGTAACCCCATTCCCTTTTATTCTACTGTTGAAATAGTTCTGTCTTTCATTCCTTAGCTTTTGTGAAATTGTTTATATATAGTTATGAAACTTGTTTACTAAACTAAAGATAATCTGAAAGTGCTAAATTTTTTTCCATTTACTATCAAAAACTTTTCTAATGCCATTCACAACATTTGGGTTGTCTAAAAAACTTGCATTCAAAATAAACTGAAAAATTACATAAGTTAAACAATACTTAGAAATTAATGCCTTAAGATAATAGGTTAAGGTAATTGATTTACAATCAAAATATAGTTTGGCTTAAGTAGTTTCATTTTGAAATCTCAATTTTACAGGGTTTTTTTTTTCATCCAGATATTTAAAAACAAAGATGTTGGAATATAAAACTGTAGTTGGCTTTTCCCCTTCCCATTCAGCACTTTTGCAGGTTGTATGCGATTTTACAAAACCAGAATTACTCGTGTAGACGAGGAGTCGAGTCAATTACGGAGATGTATCGTGTCTAAATTTGGAAACTGTGGCTTTCTTCTTCAAGGCAAAACAGAATAAACGTGAACCAGCACGTCCCATGGGTAGGGAAACATCTTCCAGCCAAAACATGAGCTAGGGGATGCTTTTCTTCTGGCCATGGAAGTAAAATATTAAAGGCTGCATTTCTAAAAAAAAAAAAAAAAAAAAGCTACACAACTGCTTGCTTCCAATTAGGTTTTAGTTTTAGTAAGATGTCATTTCATTTTGTTTTCTTTTTCTCATCCATCTAATGACTGTTTTGTATTTTGGGATTTATCACAGCTGCAAGCTGCTAGTTTTTCAACTGATGTATGATGTGCTATTCAGCAGTTTCGAAAAGTATTCTTAGTCCTAGGACATTTCCCATGAATTCATTTTGCAATCACAAGCTTCAATGTATTCAGTGTGCATACATTAGTGCATAATTCTGACATGGAAGAATGTCATTCTACAGAATTTGAAAATGTTCTTGCAAACAAAAATCTGAAGAGAAGCATACATTTGTACTTAGCCTCTTCTGCTGTCACCCCTTAATAAATCAATTGCCATCTACGCCTCAGAAGTTTCCAAATAAATAAATAACCAATATATTTATATTTTAGAAAGAAAAAATGTATATTTTTAAGTTTCCCATAGCTTGAAAGTAGTATTGTATAATGCTATGGCAGAAACATTGATAAAGAAATACTTGTACTTGTATAGTTTTGTTCGTTTTTATCTAAAATGTCATGTCCATCTGTTTCTGTAGCCATTATATAGCTGGGACTCTTTTTTTTCCATCAAGCAGCGCGTCCTTATAATTGTCAGCTTTTTTTTTTTTTCATTTCTGCACTTCTCTGTTTCTATTTTCTCATAGTCTTTGACGGCAAAGGTCTTCTTTACTATCAGTCTGGTATTTATTCCCCCGTTCCAAAAGGCTCCTCATGGGATTTATGTCTTGAGTCTGAACTTTTTCATAATGTTGTTTTCTGTCAGCCTGTTCTCAACCCCTTTTCACTTTGTGCCTCAAGTCAGCGTTTAGTTGGGTGATCCAAATATATGAAAGGCCAAGCAGGGCTTTTTGTTTCTTTTCCCACGAAACCAATATATTTCTTATTTCTGGTTCTGCTGTCTACATAATGTAGTCTTTTGACTCATGACGGTGGGAATGGTACTCTTTGGGTTGACAGCTTTGTTTTTTCTTTCTAACAAAAAACGCACATGCCTTTTCTATGAACTTCAATCTTTTAAGACTCTTAGTGAAGGCTTGTTTGCTATTTGGTTACTTTGGGACAAGACAAGTGCCATGTCATTACTGAGACAAAGAGATCAGAGTTGTTTGAAGTAATAACTTTCCATAAACAGCATTTATGAATAAAAATACTTAGAGATCTTCAGATCATTAAATATTATAATATTGTTATGTGCAGAAAGAAAAATGCATTATACTGAAACAATGTGTGTATGTTTTTTTCATTTGGTAGCGGGAGTGTTAGTAGGGAAATAAGTATCTCTCAAAAATTCCACATTTCAGATATGAAGATAAGTAAAGGAAAGATAAGATAAACTTCTATTTTAAGGGAAAATACTCCTGCAAGTTCTGTAAGTCTGTAAGTCTTATCATAAATTTCAGTCATGCAAGTTTATGCTGAAAAGCATATAAAATAATATTTGCGTGACAGTTTTGTGGACCAGGGTTGAGAAACATGGGAATTGGGGAAGCACAAATTGATCGGCCTGATATTGAAATCAGACTTTTTTTTTTTATTATTTTACCTTGATTGGCTCTGAATGGAGTCTGGGAGGTCAAAATTATAAATGTTAGTGAAAGGTTAGTGAAGCACCTTGGATGCATGAGTCAAGAACGTCTAGTAATCCTTTCATTTTCTATTGTAATGTCTGTTGAGGAAACTCCACTCTTTTTTTCTACTTTATTAACAATATGTGTTGTGAACTGGCTCAATGAATTGAATTGAACTGAATTGCTATATGGTGCATTCGATTGGTTTCATTTCGGATTATGGAATGACATCACTGCTCAGTTGCATGTCCTTAGGGCTGTAATCACTCACTTCTCCAGTTTGCATTCTGATTTCAGAGCCCCTTATGTTGTATTACCCATCTGGGAACTCAGAATATCTGACATTTCAGTACACGGAGAACTCACCAATATTTTTGTAAACATTTTAGTTTTTTTATGGTTTTATTGTCACTAGTGGGCTTTATTCATTAGCAGCTTGGCAGGAAGAAGAGCAGAGAGAGAAAGGAGGACATGTATTAAATGGCCAGGGGCCAGGAATTAAAAGCCGCTGTATATGGTGCAATCGCTCTGCTGCTGACCCACCTGGTTCCCACAAAGTATGTATTTTAATAAGTCAAAGTCACAATCAGCAGGTCAGACTTTAAAGAAAACTGGAAATGGTTGTTGGCCTGGAAAAAATATAAGATAGTTTTATATTTCATGTTCACTCATTAACTCATTCATTGTACATTGTTAGGGGTGGAATATGCTAGTCACACCCAACTTAGCATGATATATAAAGACAAATAACCTGCTGAGCGCAATGTCATACATATTGTTAACTTGCTCATCATTATATCCATCTGAATAGTGGTAGAAAACTTGATGAATTGGAGAAAATCAGCAAGCTGAGAGAGAGAAGGTGATCACAGCAATAGACATGCAGAGAAAGTGCCTATTACTGTCCCTGTTTTTCATATCACAAGGAAAAATTAAACGTTTCTATAGCTTATTTCTATCATGAGTAGAACGTAGAAAGAAAACCCTTTTGTACAGATGTTAAAATGTTTGTCATGAGGCTGGATGTAGAGTGTGTTTAAACCATGCAGATAGATGGTTATTGTTGGATTGTAAAGTAATTTAAACCAAACACTGTTTCACATTTACACCAGCACCCTTCAGTGAGGAAGTAAGTGTCTGGCTTTTATTTGAACCAGTCTCAGATTAAATTGGATGATTAACTCTAGCAATATTTTTATAAAACTTTGAATTTTCTTTGGTGATTATGTTAGACAGCATCAATTTGCTAAATAATGAATTGGGGTTTAATTAGCTTTTTGGTACATTTGCCTTGAACACATTTGATGAAATTTGTGTTTTTAGTTCTATATTTGCTTTTTTTGTTCTGCCATCCTTTTTTTTTAATTAAAAATAGCCCCAGTGTCAGTTTACTTGTGACTGTTTGCCCCCAAGCCACAACAAACTTCCAATTAGTTTTGATGGATCACTAGCTTTGAAGTATTTGCTTATAATTTTTTCTGTACTTTTCACAAGATATAATTTGATAGTTTTTCTGTTTGATCAGTTTATATAACTCTGCCTCCAAGTTTTGTTTTTTTTTCCTAAACCTCTTTTCTTTTAAAAATAAAGTCTTTGAGGTTTTGCTCATTATTGTTCTCTCTTATTATAGAAACAGATACATTTTAACATGTGAAATCGTAGTCCATCCATCCATCCATTTTCTTTCACCCTTGTCCCTAACGGGGTCGGGTGTCGCTGGTGCCGATCTCCAGCTGCGTTCCGGGCGAGAGGCGGAGTACACCCTGGACAGGTCGCCAGTCTGTCGCAGTGAAATCGTAGTTTCATCTGTTTTACATTATGGATTGATGTTTTTGCTTTTCATCCTGATAAACTATCTCTAATGTTTACAATTGCAACCTTTGCAAGAAAAGGTTCAAGTCTTCCTAATTAATGCTAAAATATCAAAGTTTAGGAATATATTTTGATTGAAATGTGTTTCTGTGGGATGCTTCAATTTTTAATATAAATTGAAGCATCCTTCTTAAAAAGCTCACAGTTTTGTTAAACATTAATGGAAGCCTTTAGAAATAAATGAAGACTTCAATGAGGTCTGGCAGACCTGCTTTTTTGAATTTTGTGGTACATAGAAATGGTTTTGCATTGAAAGAGAGGGAAAACTATGAAGCTATAATATAATTATATGAGAATATTTGAGTGTTAGATTCTTCTTTTTTTTGCTCTTCATTTTAAAATCAGGACACCATGTGCCAGTTGATTATTTAAAACTTTTAAAATACACTTGAGAGAATCCTTTTATTCATATTTTTCCCTTGCAGACTTCTTCATTTTAAACTTCCTTCCAAAATGCTTATCAGTTATTTCAGCAAAATATATTCATGCAAAGCTTCTGTTTGGTGCTAGAATAAGGCTGATTTCATAATGTTTTGCAGTGAAAACTGCAAGAAAAATGTACAATAGCAAAATGAAAAATATTTAAATGTTTCCTGTTTTAAAGTTTGGAGGAAAATAACTAACTTCAAATTCTACGTCAATATTTCTAACATAAACAAAATAATTTTTACCACACTTTTGTTTTCATTCCTTAGTTATTTTACTGTCTCCATTTATCAAGCAGTTTTGTTTGTTATGTAAACTGTGACTGGGTCTACTGCATTAGAGATCCGGTTCACTTAAACAGGTGTGCTTTTGAAGCCAAAACTTTGTGGTCAGGCTAACTTTGCAATCACAAGCTTCCTCTTCTTGCCTCGTAACTGCTCCTGCCGTCATGAAACATCTGTATGCAAATTTATGGGAACAGATTGAGACTGCATGGATACCTTCGAGCATAAAATGTCACATTCATGCGATGAATTTTCATCAGCAGCTCCTATTTTTAGAGCAGGGTCACACTAAAAGTATTACATTGTGTGCAATGCATCTATTTTGGATGGACTAAGTTAGTTTTTTCCTTCCTTCCACCCTTCTTTCTTCTGTCCTTTTTGCCTTGTATTTGTGCATCTCCCTTCCTGCTTGTTTCCTTCACTGAGCCAGGCAGGCAGCAACACTTTGGCATTTAAATGTTGCTCTCTTGGCACCGAGTGATTCAAAGAGGGAAAATGTCTCACACACCATAACAATACCACCTACTCATTAATATAACATAACTGATCCATGTGTTCATGTTATCTATGCCAAATTCTGACCCAACCATCTGAATGCAGCAGCAGAAATCCAACCTAATGGCCAAACCAGGTGATATTTTACCATTTCTCCCTTAACTGGACAGTTGGAAGTGTGTGAAGATCCCAGTAGTCCACAGACTACAGAATACTGAAAACTTCAAAGAAGCTGAAACAGAGTTTTTATTTAAATCAAGTCTAAAATCCATGTGTTTAGAGTTATCTTTGATAATAATAACTGGAACATTGATCAATATATTTGATGTATATTTGATTATTTTTGATGATTCTGATTACGGCATTTGACAAAATATAATGTTTTTTTTTTTTTTCTTTTCAGTTGTTTTTCTCATGAAAAGCACTTTGAACCATCTTGTTGCTAAAATGTGCTATAAAGATAAACATGAACTGACTTTAACTTTCTTCCATTCGAGCTAAGTGTTTTGGGAGTTTTCCTCCAGTATGGTGTAAGGAGAAAAATTGATTGTGGCACATCAAACACTCATTACCCCCGCTGCGCTAGAATTAACCCAACACAAGTACATTAAGGTGATGAACAAGACAATAAAAGAGATCTGAGGAATGTGTCGTGCTTCCATCCCTAATACTGGATGCATTAGAAAGATTGCTGCAGCAGAAAGTTAATCTCCCTTGCTTTGGAAGCACATGGGAAATCTTTCTCTGAATTGTTGTAGAAGGATTAGGTGTGATATTATGGGTAGCTTTAATGAATCAATTTAAGAAGTAGAAAAATAACCTAATGCACTTGTATTTTAAGCTTGATGTTCATCATGACTGACAAAATAATTTTCTACAGATCCAAACTACACAATACATTATTCTATCTAATAGATACATAAAGTTGATGTAGCTGATAGAAAACAACACCTGAAGGAACCTGGAACCTTAAATTCACTGAAACATCAGGGGCACATTGCTGGCAATGGGCTGTTTTGTAATGTTCTGCCTCAGTACACTCAAATTTTTCATGCCACTCCACTCCAATAATTGGAAACACTTCAGGAACAATATACAGCTTAATCACACACTATCATATTTTCAGAAAGAGTAAAAACTAGTTATAATTCAGGAGGGTTAGAGGACATATTTATCAACCCTTGCAGCATTTTATACTATTTAAATTATTTGCCTCTAACTGACAGACATACTTGAACACAGAGCCCCTCTGTTAGGATTACCTAAAGAACATATGACAGAGCATTACTTCCTCTTTCATGACTTTATTTTTTTTTTTCTTCTATTACACTCATTGATTTTCTCCACATCTAGTAAGAGGGCATAAGCCTAGTGAAAAATGATTCATTCTATTCCCACTTGACTTACCCTGGAGTAAACGACACACAATGGACCACAGAGACTTTATCCAAGGTAATACCCCTTGAGATTTCCTGGATTTAATATAAAATGTTAGCTAAAGTCTTACCTGATGTTCAGAAAAAGTTTACATTACTAAAAAAATAAATATATTTTATTTATTTATATTTATAAATGAAACCTATTTTATTTATAAATACATTTTATATATTTATATAAAACATATTAGGTCATCAGGAATTAAATTAGGTCATCAGATCAAGGTGTGCTGTGGTACCTGGTCCTAATGTCAACAACAAGTCCTATACATTCCAAGGTGTGTTCTGGCTTTTTTCAGATAAGGCTTTAGCTTCATCAGCTTCACATAAAAACACACATTCTACAGCCTTTAATTCCCTATAATGATAAAAAATAAAATAAAATTATAAAAAATATACTTGATACTTTTCTGCAACCTCAGTGGAATCTACCAAGTACCCTTCAGAACTTTCTTAAAGGTTCCCTGAAACTTATTTTCACAGGTTTCTTATTGAACTTTCTGATTACTCAAACCAAACTGTCATGAAGTGTACTTGTTGCATTTATAGAACTTTGTGGTTTCTCTCCTGGAATTTTTATGGAAATTAGTTACTTTCCTATAACTTTCATTAAATAGAATGTTATTTTTCCAGAGTTTTCAATTGACTTTGTGGTGACTTTCCTAAACTCTATAAACATTTACTGGTTAATTCAGCAGCATTTATCTCACAATACCATAAAATGTATTTGTTTCTTTCATATAACCTTATGGTTAGTTTCTCGAAACTTAGTTGCGACTTTTAGAATTTTCTTTTACAGTTACTCTTGTTAAAATTACTTGTTAGTTTATGTAAGATTTAGATATTTAATATCAAAAATAATCACAGATTAAATAACTAGTTCAATCATGTTATTGATATATGTATTTATTTATTATATGTATTCTGGAGTAGAGAAAATATCATTCTAATCAAGAAACATGATTTTGTAGGTAACACCAATGATCTCTAAAAGCCCTTATTAACATTTAGTAACAAAGCATTACCTGCTTTAACCTGAATATCTTAATATGTTAAAAATACATATTTTATCTAAATTACCAGAATTTTGTGCTTCCAAAATCTGAAATATATTCAGCATGAAATGCATTCTTCCGGAGTATTTTTAAAGTTACTGCAATCCTTTCAGCAAAGTCGGATTCATCTATCGCCAAAGGTTTGCCCTTTAGGTGAGGTCTCACCTCTTGTCCACATCTTCACACAGTAACACTCAGTAATCAAGCAATATTACAGGTTGTCATGTCACCTCCGTGTAGAAGACACGGCTTATGGTCACACACACGCCCGCACGCATACAGAAGAAAAAAAAACACTATCTTTCTAGGTTGATTGAATTGCCTTTCAAAGAGGTTTGCTCAATTTAACAAACTCTTTTAAAACACTCTTGTTCATGCATAAGACCACATCTAATCTGTCCTGACGAAGAATGGCTCATTAAGGACTGTCAGTCTGTCATGTTATTAAAGTGGAGGGTCATTATTATCACCATCTGGTTATAGAGGGGAGCATTCTTTCTACGTTCTTACATTGGTAATAAAAGTGATGAGAGTGGCACACGTCGTTGTATGGAACAGCTGATGTTCTGTCAGATGACTCATCTTTTAACTTGGTGCTCGAGGAAAAGTACTTTTTTTTCTATTACTGATAAATCAACAAGATTGTGTACATAATAACTACATGAGCTCTGCTTCTGTTAGAAAAAAATATTGGTGACAAAGGAAACATTTTATGTGTAAATTAGGTAGTTAAACTCCATTGCCCCATGTATTTGGAAACATCTCATAGTTGCATGAAAAGGTGATATAGAGTGAAACACTTCTTTCTATCTACGTCACAGAGTAGATAAAGTAGAAAGAGGATGTGATGGTTCCTGTCACATGTTTAGTTAATTAGAAGCACAGCATACGGTTGTACAAAAGATCATTAGTTATAGTCAAATGGCTGAGAATTTTTTTTTAAATCCAATCAATGTTTTTATTTTTGAATTACAACTCTGCAGTTTTATGTAATACATTACGTTGTTCGCAGGGTTGATGAAGTTGGCGACCTTTTATAATTTAATTTAACAAAGTAGAAGATTCTCTCTGATTCATCATTTAGGAAAAAAGGAAACAAGTTGTAGAGAGACATTTTTCTAATCTTTACAAAAATACTGTGGATTAACAAATACATTAAACAATTGTGCTGTTTTTACAATTCTTTGTATTAACATTTTTATAGAGAAGAATGTCACATTTAAAGCTAAAACATATATTTTAACTTTTGTGGCGTTAATTGCAAACAATGATGGCTTCCTTATGTAAAAGAGTATACCTGAAACATTAAAAATATTTTCAGAAATCTTATTGATGGGAAATAATCACCAATTCCTCATTGTTTCATTCTCAAATTATGAGTAACCTAATAATAACTAATTACTAAATAGTCATTGTCTTAAAAAAAAAAAGGCAAAATCATAAAAATAGCAAACCAAAACATTTGGTTTAAAATGAAAAGGCACAACCATATATGGAGGCTTATCTGTCATTTGCAGATGTTGGTAGCATAAAACTATTTCAGCATAATTTTACCCAAATAAAAGTAAAAATTAGCCATCCAAGAAATTACTTAAGAGTAACACATATTTGGTTAAATGGCTACTCAAACACTAACATGGAATCAGACAGACAAATAAGCAATACAAATAAATAGCAAATTACATAATCACAAAATAACACATTTTAAACTGAAGAAGCACATTTCTAAATCAATATTGCTCAGTGTAAAACTTATTAATTCAATAAGTGAAGTATACAGCTACGCATTCTAACATTCTTACTAAATGTACTTGAAACATAGAGCAAATCGCTGCAGGTAGCACCAAGAATAAAGTCTTAACAGTGCTGCATGTATTTAATTATGCAATTTGTAGCATGTCTCTAAGTAGTTGATCAAAGTAATGCAATCAGAAACTGCTAAGTAAAAACAACATGGGCATTGTTCATGTATCCTGAGTCATTCAGTTATCTTCTAGTTAAATGGAAGCAGTTTGTGTCTGAAAGGGTATTAGAAAATTAGTTTCCAGTCTCTAAATTGAGTTAACTTTTTGATGAACATCCTTGTTGTCTTCTAATGTCACTGTCCTAGGTGCAGAGAGGGTGCAATAAAAAGCACATTCATTGCACACCATTTGTGCTCCATTTGCTCTGCTCTAATCTATAAATCCCAGCTGAGAGGCGGAAGGTTTGTCATCTCTCAGGTACCTGACACTACACTGAGTGAGGGAATATCTCTGAGTCTCTGGCTTTGGATGTTGCATTTAGCGATACATGTACACCTTTTTTCCTTTGCACCCATGTGAAGATTTTTTGCCTCCTGATTATGATTCTGGTGCAGTATGATTGTGTGGTGATGGAAGCAGAAGGAAAGAAATTCCAGCCTGGGTGTGTTGATAGTCTGGTGGTATCACATATGCAAATGAAATGGAGATTGAATTGGAGATATGGTTTATACTCCGGGTATTCATGAGCATAAAGCAGATGATTTTGTTTAATTTGTATGTGTGTGGAGGTGTGTCTCTCCAAGTGTTAGCTAAGTAGAACGCTGAGCTCCATCTAAACCGGCAGGACACTGGCCCTTGAGGACTGAATCTGCGCAAAAGAAAAGTAAATATTTTAACTTTAATAAAAATAAAAACTAAAATGCATCAGGCTTTTATAATGAACTGGTACAGCAGCCATCAGAGTTATGCAAACCAGTTGCAGGACGACAGAGAAAAACTGGCCTTTTCACAGGAATGTACAGGAATTAATCCACAGCGCAAAAGCACCAGCATTTGCTTGGGTTGCTCGTCATGCGTCTGTGATTTGTGTATAAAGCTACCACATGCTTCCATCAAAATAGTGCGCCTCTTGCTTCACACCTCCTGTCTCGCCACTTTCCATTAGCATTCCCTGGTCAGGCAGCAGTATGAAAGTGAGGTACACACCTGCCACAGTCAGAGTCTAAAGCCTGTCACATCACAGCAACTCACTTAAGTTTGGCTCTAGCAGGCTGGATAGTTGTTTACCAAGCTAGCTTTCCCTTTAGATTGATGGATAACAGGCTGGCTGGCTGATTGACTGTCCAGGTTGTTATACAAGTCCATGGTTGGCTGTATAATTGCCTCCAAGGCGAACGGGTCAGCTTCGTTCTCTTTCATCTTGTCGCCTCTTTTGTTGCCCTCCTTTGCTACGTCTCCACACCTCTGCACCCCCCCGTTGCACCCAAACCAAAACCAAACAGCAGCTGTACCAGAGGTAAGAATGTCAGAAACTGTGCTCCCTTCAGTTTTCAGACAGGTTCCTAGAATAGAACAGCATTCACAGTGTGCAGAGTGGAAGCTAAACCCCAGAGGCTACTCGCTTCTCTCTGACATCCTCGATTCAAGAGCAGTGGTACAAAGCTAGCTGCCACAGTCGTCCACACAGAGCAACAGACAGCTAAATTATAAACAAAAAGGAGTGAAAGTGGGAGTATTTCCATCAATAACTTAGAGGAGCCCATGCATTTAGAGATACAAAATTAATATTTACATACACACATTAACACTTGTATGGTTAGAGCAACAGATCAAACTAGATAAGATTTCACCCTTTCTTTAATTTTACATACCAACTTATTTATTGATAAAAGCCAGTTTAAAAACTCCTTTTGGTTCAACTTTCTACTTGTTAAAAAAATCAGGGTAGACAGGTGAAATGGATGAGTTTGTAAATTTTACTAAAGTGGAAGAATCAAGTTATGTTTTGCAATCATTATCTTCATTTTGCTGATATAAATTCTGTAGATTTAAAATTTCAGAATTCATGTGTATTAGTTGCCCATTGTCCTTTATCTAATTTGTATTAATAGTGTGCATGTGAATTAGTAAATATTGCCTGTCATCTGAATCTATATAAGTAATATAAATGCTGTCCATTTGCTCTTTACCACAAATGTAGCTTGTATATTCCAAAGATGCTTTGATTGTTCTGATGAATTTTAAACCTCTAGTTTTTGTAAAGCTTTTTCCTTCTAACTCTGATTTCAGGTTATTCTGAACTATCGTTAAGAACCATATTAAAAGGAAGATATGAGAGCAGCACTGATAATGTCTAGCCTTCTCATTAATAAACTACATTAGGAGCACAGGCAATGGTGCGTGAGAAAGAAGTCACAGTAAAATAGGATTTTAAAACTATTTTTAAACTAACACCCAGTTAGTACGTAGTTGACATTTTTGACTGTCTTTAAGTCATTTACTATTTGTTAGCTTGGATAACTTTGCAACGACAGCAGTTTTTATGAGTTACCCATAAAGGGGGAAATTAGGTTTAACTTGCTTGTCACCCTATGTGAAAATTTAAGGTTTTGTTTTTTCTGATTGGGGGAACAATAAAAAAAAAAATAACTGTCATCACAGTGAAAAACATTAACAGTCTGGGTATTTCAAAACTGGACTTTTTTTTTTTTTCCTCAGTGTCCTACTCAGCATAAAGCATTTTATGCTTTAGACATTTGTGAGATTATCAAAATAATTTAATTTAACTTGGAAGCCAATAAATAACTTTTTATAGAATCTTCTATTACATCCTTCAAAGTTTGAGGTTTATATATATTAAGATAACTTTGCTTTTAATCAATTTGGCTTTTAAGCTTCTAAAAGGTTTATTCACAATATTGCACTTAACTAGAGTGAATGGGCTTTAAGACGCACTTCTAACTAATTGTTTAATTTTATTGCCTATTATGAAAATCTGAAGAAATCAGCAGCAACATCAGCAAGACAATGGTGGGCCTCCAAATATCTTGCTCATCCTTGAGTACAATTTCTGGATGAATGAAGATTGAACATTTATTTGTTTAAGTATTCTATTCTTGAACAGAAGAAAATCAATTACTTGGGGAAAACGGTGACTAAAGCTGATGTGTTTCTAGCCTCTGTAAAATTAGTCATATATTAGGATAGGCTAAGATCTCAACAAACAAAAAACAAAAATTATGAGAAGCTTGTGATGATGCCCAAAACATTTATATCTTTATACCGTTTAAAGTAATATGCTACCATATTAAAGAACTGCATGTAAATTTCTGGCTTTGAAGAAAATAAAACGAAATTCCTTACAATCTACTCTATTGTTTCAAAACAGAAATTATTTTGGTAAGGCAAATTGAAACAGAAAAAGTACAATCTGATATATTGTAATGATGAAAAATAAGAAGTTAATGTGTCTATTTTTATATATAAACATCTGGTTTTAGTTGTGCTTCTTCGTTGGGTCTTACAAATCCTATCAAGGTGAAGCAAAGCTAAATTTTAGCTACAAGGCATACAACTGACATGATTTTTATCCATCAGATTGTGATACAAGGAGGAATACTTGCATTAGGACTGTCAGAATAACTTCACACTTCTGGGCGTCAACAACCTATTTTTTATGCAAATCTTATTTTCTTACTGTTAATCTTTTCTTTCTTCCTGGGGCTTATAGATTAATTCAATGCTGTGCAGCAATACAAAGTCTGCTAGCACATGATCAACCTCATGTACATCAGACACTCCAGCATCTGAAACAGAAGGGGATGTCTACTTTAAAGATAACAGGCAATCTCCAAAACTGTAAATATGACCTGTAACTTAAGAATCCCCTGGGTGATCCTCAGATGTTAACAACTCTTGTCATATTACGTTGCCCTTTGAAAGGTCACACATAGCAAATTGCCCTTGCAATAGGACGAAGAGGGCCAAACAGGCTTTGTCAGACTGACAAAGCAGGCAGCGACCACCCTCAGGTCATCTTGCCTTTAATGTGACGCAGAAGTGAAGAGTTCTGCTGACTCTCAGGGATGCACAGTGTGTAGGACTCTGACTGGCAGCCGACGCTCTTGTGGAAGACTGCTGTGTGGGAGGTTTCCCTCCACCCTGTGACTCATATACGTACATTCATCCACGCAAGGGCATCTGACCCTGTGAGAGAAAATGTGACTGATTAAATCCCTTAAGTTATTGTATGCACATATGTGACAGCCATATTTTACTAAATGGTTTCGGTCTTCTTTCGGTGTCTATGCCTGATTTAAATATTGATCACCGTCTGGGGTAAAAAGATTTTAGATGTTATTGCACATTTTTATATATAACCATCCTAACAAAAGTCAGTCTTTATTAGTTTCCTGGTACATATTTACCTTCTAATTTGACAAAAAAGCAGAGAGGCGTTCTATTTATTGTCCTTTTTTTCATTTTTGACATTAATTTGATTTGTTTTTTTTACATCGCATTCGTGTGCACTAAGAAATTTCACTTTTGTTTGATATTTTTTCCCCTTTTTATACTTTTGTAGAGCATTGGATTTTAGTTACTTTGCTTTATTTACTACTTAGTAATTATTCATTAATCCCTATGTTTAATCTTGTTTATATATCGTGATTACTCATTCAATCTTTCTTCTTCTGCTGTTCTTTCAAGTCTTTAGATTTATCAGCTGCTTTTCACTTTGTTATACAGCCAAACTGTTTGTTGTTGCAGTAATCACCTTTCCAGTGCATTAATCTCGCAGTTTCCTCAGTTTCTTGCCAGTTTCTCTGGTTCTGCTCCCAAGCTTTCCTCACAGGTTCCTGTCCTCACCACTGTTGGTATTTTGAAGGACTCTGAAGTAGCCTATTTGTAAATTCATTAAAGTTTTCTTGCTCATCTTGGCCAACTGGCACCCATTCCCCCTGCATTTGTGTCCTTCTCACAAAGCATTATAACAATATGGTTGTCAAAAAAATAAAATAAAATAAAACATCTAAAACTTTTCAATCAAACCGAAATACAAGATGTGAAGTGAAAAAACACATAACAGGTTTTGCAAAGAGGCATCTTTTACAACATTGATGAAATCAAATGTCTAAATGGTGCTCTTGTGATTAGGTAAAAAAAAATACAGTTTACAGTTCAGTATTGCAAGGTTTCGGTTCACTTTTTGTCATAAGTGACTGAAAGTTTCTCCATCTTCTGCTGTAAATCACAACTTTCGTAGCGAGCCATATTAATATAATGACCTACAAAACTTTCATGTTAGCTGGAAATGGATAATTTTAAGTTAGAAGATGTTTATTTTCATTATTTTTTGTTTCATTTGTTTTGTTTTAATATGTTCTGATATTAAATAGTTTTGTTGGGCTTAGGAAATGTTCCAGATACAATTATGTCTGGGCTGTGAACAGTCATTCCATGTGATAGAGGTGAAGATTGTCTCTCTCACTGCCAGAGAAATGTAATTGTCAAAGGGACATAACATTTCATGGTCCTCCTACTCACATTGTACTTCTATGAGGTCATAATCATTCCACATATTTTTGAGAGAATAGCATCTCTCTGGCCATCCAATGTAATAAAAGCAGGAGCTCTTAGAAAGCAAAGGCTTTACATGCTTCTGGATCTCTTTTCTCGCTTTTACTATAAAGTTTTTACTATAAAACCCCTAAAGATAGAGTCTCTAGTAAAAACTCGCATCAAAATTTTGATGTAACATTTTGATTTCACCAGCAGCTGGAGCCTCCCACTTGTCCTGCACCTCTCATGTCTCTTCACAATGCCAGACTAGAGTCAAGCTAAACAGGGTCTAACTGAATATACAGTTTTAATTAAATTAAGATGCTGAAGGTGAAATTTTCATGTTAAAAAAAAAAACAAACTTAATTTGATAAATAGCTGTTTGGAAATGCACCAGCTTCAAGAACATTATAAAAAACAAATTTCTGATCCAAAGCACACGTAGATTTGAAGTTCATATTAGCAATCGGTCGTTTTTAGGTCAACATTCCTGAATTTAAATAGTTAGTCATATTTCTGAAAATTATGTGACTAAACGCAGAGCAAAGGTGGCACTGAAAATCAAAATGTAAACAGAGGTCACATATTTTGTTGTATTACTAAAGTCACCATTAATCCACGTTAAACCACTTCCTGCAATTAATTTCTGCTTTATAAATCCCAATTTCTCTCTTCAGTTTTTTGTTTTTTCCTTCTCAGTTTTAGGAGTGCTTAAAACAACCTTCTTTTTTGGCAATGTCACCACCAAAGTTCCACAGCCTAAAATACATATGCATGCAAATATTGACACTCTCGCCCTGGCAGAAGCAAGGATGACAATCTGGCACAACAGTAGCAAAATTGGACAGAAGGTCACATTTCATTGCTGCAGAGTTTGACAGTGAACAAGTGTTTCTTGTTTTTTTTTTTCTTTACAAGTCTCTGTGGATCAAGGTGCATGTATGGAATAGCAACAAGGTTGATACCAATAATAAACAATAGCAATCTTTAGTGCTTGTAGAATTTTAATGAAATGAGCTAATTAACAGCTTAATAAACCCTGCAGGAAGCATTGTGACTGCAGAAGAGTTTTGTGAATATCCAGTGTTCATTCTGCTAATGTAAAACTTTAAAAGCAACAACCCAGACTGAATATTTGTGTTACTCAGCTGTAGAAGTGAAACATATTTTATTTCTAAACTTGTTTAAATGTGCCAGAGGCTTTAAGAAACTTTTGCAAATCTATTGTTAGAAAGTTTGGAAACAAGATTTAATATTAGGGCAATTGGTGTTGATATTTTAACTAGAATAGTAAATATATGTGCAGCTAATTGTATCCAATGCTGTTGCTTATTTTAAATTTAGTGCAACAAAGAAGTTATTGCTGCTGACATTGTTAATATTAATTGGCTATAGTCAATTTCCTCACTGATTCTTTAAGTTAATTGTGGTTAGCACACGATTTAGACCTGTTAATTGTGCTGTCATATACATAAATACAAATCCCTTTCTTTCCATCCTTTTTTGATCATATGATTTTGTAGCATGAACGGACTCATCACTGCTATCCTCAGTGATACAATCATTCCTAATGGGGAAAAACCCCAGCAATCACATAAAGTTATACAAGGGGATCCAAAAATAGACTTCATCCCACGGCTATTTTCTCAACACATTATATGGCTTTGCCAGTAAGCAGATCACATATTTTCAGATTGTAAAAACTCACTGAAGATTTGTAAGTCTCCCACTTGTCTATTCAGCTTTTTCCCCATTGGTTTTGTTAAGTAACGCTTCAAATTCTCCCCTGCTGAAATTTGAGTAGGTTGTCTGATTTTCTGTGGCGGTATATTCTATTCATGTGCAAAACAATCCAGAGCTCAACAGTTAAACAAATTGCTCAATGAACAATCACAGCATGAGTTTCATTTACAATTCCTTTACAATGTTGTGCTGCTTATTTTCTTGGTGGTATCCTACAGAACATAGATGCTTCCCATGTGCCAGAAGCTTATCAGCTTGTGCTGGTGCTGAGCCTATGACTGGAAGCGATAAAAGTGGATGAGAATATGAGGGAGCAACACAATAATAATGCGTATATGTGTGTGAGTTTACATGAGATAGGAAGAGCATCTGTGTCTTTGTTGCTCTGTGTGTGTCAAATGGAAGAGGGGAAAGGGGATGAAGGCACTGCAGGGGCCAGCTCTTATTTTTATTGTCTATCGCGTTGACATTTCTGAGGTAGAAGAGGTGCTACGATGGCACCAAGAGTTTGTGTGTAGCAGACACGGCAGATTCTGTGAAATTCTGTGGCTGCACAGTTTCCCCGTCCTCTTTTAAGAAGATGTGATTGAGTTGCATCACAAGGACGTTGCACTCAAAGCACATGTTTCTGCTCCCTCTTGATAAACGCATCACACCCTTACTTAAGCATGCAAAACGCACTTCTTCAACCACGCATATGCAAACACCTCCTCCTGAGCGCTGCAGGGTTTCTGTTCTGTAAACAGGTGTTGGAGCAGAATGGCAGCATTTTCTAGTAGGGCTTCCTCCCCGTGGCACCATTTGCAATTTTAAAAATGCACTTATTTTCAACTCACTCTTTACCAAAATAGCACAAGCAAAATGAGACTTTTGCATTTTAAATGGCAATAAATGTTTATGTATTTACTTTGTGTTGTATTTTAGGAACCCAGCTAATTTAAAGCAGCCTGCTTCCAATGAATTGTTCCTCTGTTAAAATGTGTTGATATAGTGACACCTGCTGGAAGTATAGCAAACTATATACTATAACAAGGCATAACAATTAAGCTGCAGCTTACACGGATGTCGCTTTTGTTATTTTTTTTTTATTTCAGCAAGTATTCTTAAGCATAATAACTTATTAACTTATCCCAATCGTTAAGAATTTGTTGACAAATTAAAGGAAATATGTTGTCAATCATTGGCCAACAGTCTTTTGTGAGCCAAAATAAGAGTCAGAATTGCCAATTGTTGTCAACATTGTCATCTCATTCAGTGTCTCTCTTTTTATTATAAATAACATGGGTCAAAACTAGTAACAATGTTTTTCTTAAAAACTTGCAAAGTTATGACATTTCAAATTTGGTTTGACATGGTGTCTTAATAACTTTGCAATTCAACAGTTCTGAGGGCCTTTTATTACTGCTGAGTTCTGTGTAAAACTGAAGGGTGACATGTTTCACCATATGTCTAATATAGTCTTTCAAATTTGCCCAGAAAAATCTGAAATCCATGTGATTAATTCTGAGTCCAGACAAAAATATTTTTTCAATCTGCCAGCCAGGATTAGTGGGTGGCCTGTATTAAATGCACAGAGGATATCTGGAAATTGAACAACTCGTCCATGTGTTGTACAAGCCTCCAGGCAGATATGCACAAACATTGTTTGCTATTGAAAAACTGTAAAAGTCCAGGTTGCATACCCAAAGCGTGATTATTTTTTTATTAATCTTTTTTGTTTATGGCACTTTTGTGTTTCTTAAGAAAAATTTTTAACTCACTAAATATTTCATGCTTGCACAATATAGATTCCTATCCCATCGAGTCTTATGCAAAATTATTTATGCAAATTTTCTTTTGACCTCAAAAACTGAGATCAAAATCATGTTATTGTGGCTCTGGCTGTTTACGGTTAGTCCTTCAATCCAAACGAAAGTTATTTACAACCTTTTAAGACTGACCTGCAATTAACTCCATACATCTACTATTTTCTTGTCTGCTGAAAACAAAAACTGAAGGGTATTATGCTCTATAGCATGACATCATACTTCAGTGTGGTAACAGCCTGTTGGTTATGTACAGTATTATTATTTTTTTCCACACATAGGATTATACAATATTGTATCTCTATACATTTGCAAAATTTACCAACTGAATTTACTATTCAGAGGAGACCTGCCACTGCAAGTGTATTGAGGGGGAAGATCAACAAAAACCCAAAACATGTAGTCAGAGTTTCAATGGGAAACACAACACAGTCAACAGATCCAATATACCTGATTTTAAGCTGTTCTGAAAATCAGCAAAATTCTGCTCCAAGACTATACTCACAATACTGAATGTCGCCATATTTTCATAACATTACAGGAGTCAGGGGTCTTGCCTTCAAATGCCTCACATTGTGACAATCAGTACTGATTGTGTAAGTATGTAAACTGGTAATTTATTGCATACCACCAGTGTAAAGTGACATCTATCTTTCTCTTTCAAGGAAGCAAATGACTTTTCATTTCTGCTGATCTGGAAACAACCATTACCTCTCTTCTGCAGATTACTGCTTGAATTCTGTTTGATTTTCTGTCTGGTTTTTAAAAATACAATGCTTCTGATTCATTTCATTCAAACATGGATCAGTGAGGAGAATTCAGCATCAAACTTTTAATGCATTTTACATGAAAGTCGGTGGAGGAAAAAAACATGATGGGTTTTGAGTCTTCACTCTGATTAATATGTAGTTTGTTGGCTTTATAGCGACACTTTAAATAGGATTAGAGCTTTGAAATAGAAGATGTAATGAGTTGGAGACTTCAACTGCACAACTCAGTATTTGTGCAGTTAAACATATTGGTTAAATATACCCTGGACAAACTTCCTGTTGCTTCTATGCGGTGCAATAAATGTCACTGTGTGTTAACTAGGCATCCCTGTTTGCTATGAATAATGGGGAGACTAGATGAGACATGCTTTGTTTGAGACTGCTCTGTGTTTTATCCCGCCACAGAAACTCAGATAATTTCCTGCGTTTTAATTGACTGGGGCTCGACAGATGGAAGGGCTCACCCAGGGTACCATTCAGAGGAGACCTGCCACTGCATATTATTCCACAAATTATTGATTCAGCTGTGTGTGCCGGGGGTTAATTAGATTAAAACTATGTGTTATGGGAGGAAACAAGTCAATAGCAACTTGGGATGCTAAAATCCTAAACAATGGGGCCAAGGCTGATTTTATTTGAATCCTGAAAGTGTTCCAAGGGAACTCTATTAAAAATGGAAGAAACATTTAACTTAAAAATGGGCCGAGTGTTTTTCTCCAAGGAAATTATGCTGCTGGTTTTGACACTTGATAAAACTAAAACGCAGAAAAACAAAGCTTATTATTTAACATACTGAATTCCATCAGAAAGTCCAGAAGAGTTGAGAAATTCTTCAGCATTCTCCATTCAACACTGACAAGAGACATTAAACTTATTACCCAGTTCAACAGCAGATTTAATTAAGCGTATTTAATGTGGTGTTAAGAGATGAGCGCCTTTTTCTAGTAAAGTGCCACAAAGTAAAAATCAGATTTTTACTTTTGTGTTTAATGTTTGTTTTATAATATTTTTACCACCAATGACAAAGAAAACATTTTCACTTTTCTGCAAAATTCACCAACTGCACAATTCTTGTTAAGTATCAAGTAGTACAAGATAAGTATAATACCTATACTTATCTTGAAAATAAGTAGTATTTCAAAAGAGCAGAAGAAATCGTATGTGTTTTGAACAATAACAATATTTGTTGTTAACCGGTTGCTAAGAGACAAATATGTTTTCTGGTAACAAAATGCCAATAAGTAAACATCGGATTTTTACTTTTTCGAAATTTACCAACTGTAAATTTCTTGTGTCTAAGCAGTAAATTTACAATATTTGAATGGGACAAATAAATTTGTCTGATTGTTGAAGAAAGGGGATTTGTAAAGTATTGCCAATCTGAAACATAAAAATAGCACAATTTTAAAAAAGAACCCAAAACCCCTGAATGTCTTCTCTATTTATCACAAGGTCCATCAAGTAAACGTTAGAAGATGTGGCTTCTTCTTATAATCCCAAGCCGCACTTTTCAGCATTTAAAAGGTCAAAATTCAACAAATTATAATTTCTTGTCAGTAAATGATTCTCTTAGCCAGTTGAAGCAATCTGTGGGAAATATGTCTGAGATTGAATGTCTATGCAGGACAGGAGGTAGGAGCTCATCCTGTCCGTCTTATTGCGTCCGTAAGCCAGATACGCCCTCTCCCCCTCAGCTCCCGCCTGCCTGTGGGAGTCAAAGGACCCAGTAGTGCTGATGCATAGCAGCCTCACTTCTGTTAGACCGACAGTGTACTTCACCACCATCTGAATGTGTGCGTGAACGTGTGAATGAGCTCTGAACTGAAAAACATTGTGAGATCCCTGCTTAATTTTAAGAAACCGTTGCAACTTTGCGACTTTTCTTCTGGTTTGGCCTCACAGCAAGAACAACCACTCTCTGACTTATTATCTACAAATATTTCAAATCTTTTCAAGTTCAAGCATTTGATTATGTTTCATCTTAGGGTGTGGTCATAATTTCTCACAGTCACAATTTTGACTTTGCAAATGGGTGGGTGTGACATTTCAGTTTGAAAAACAAGTCAGAGCTATGTTTAGAAATTTAACTTCACCTTGGAATTTGGATTCACTTCACCAGACTCTAAAAGGAGAACCATTTCATAATGATACCTTTTGTTTACTTTGCATTGAAAACATTTTTTAGGAAGTAGTCATGATTGAATGCTATGCATCAAACAGCCACTAGAGGAGGTTGCATACAAGCACATGACTTAAACCCAGAGGGGTTCTTAGTCACATTTTCTCTTTAAGTAACATGTAAAACCGCCAATCGTTGACAGATGAGTTATAACTAACAGTGACAAAAACAAATCCCCTCTGCTAATGACAAGTCTTCGCATAAAGAAGCTGCTTTAGTGGATTCTTCACACTCAGATTTCCCTCTCCTTGTCCAAGTAGCACAAATGTGATGTTTCACAAGAGCAAAGACAGTCATCCCTGCCAGTCTGCACTTCATTAAGCTGATTGCCCATCTGTGTAAGCTGCTTGCTTCGCCTGCCAGCTCTCGCTGCCTGCCCGACCCCTGCAACTTGTTCTGATTAAAGAGGAACCTCATAAATGTGCCGCTGCCTATAAACAATTCCTTTGTTACATCAAAGTCACAAGGAAGTTTTTAAGCTGATTTTACAGTCCTAACAAAAGCACAGGCACCGAAAGCCCTCAAAACTCACCCTGTGGCTTCAATCTCTGGCATTAAGTTGTTGTTTAATTCTGCTGGTTAATAGATAGGAAAACAAGAGTGGAAAAATAAGTCCTAATGAGAAAGAAGTATTGTATTATTCGTTTGTCACTTCTGTTGTTTCCCTGGTTCCCTCTGAGTTGTTTTTGTTCCTCTCCTCCTTTTGTCTTTATTACCTAAAACTGATGTAGTCTATTGAGCAGAGCAAATCTGCTTGTGACACCTCAAAGTAACCAGGACAAGATACAAAATAGTTGAATAGTTAACAAAGAGAAACTGATCAAAAATCAAGTTGGTAACAATTTAGTTTAATGCATGACTATCTTCTGTAAATAAGATAACTGATCTTTGGTAACTTCGTTTGTCAAGGCTAAGAATGAACCAATCATTTGGTCAATTTTGCCTCGAATGAATTTGGAACAGTGATCATCATGTCAAGACTGAATAATCTGTTTTGTTTTTCTTTTGATTTCGTAATGTTTACCAATTAAATGCATAAAAAGTAAGAACCCTTGCTAGTTTTAGTCTGCAAACACATCAACCAACAGTATGTATGACGATGAACTTGAATAAAAATCATATAAAGATGAGGGACGTATGCTTTCATGCATAAATGGAGTTGTAATAATGGCTTCATTTGTTGCTGGACTCAAAAACTTGCGATAAAGATTCCTTCTCCTTTATGTGTTATAATCCTAAGAATAGAAAATTATTTATATTGCTCCGTTTGAGAAAAGGATGCTCAAAAGGAGCAATATAAATAATTAAATTCAGACCAAGCATATCAAACCATAAAGAAAACTGAAAAATCTGCATCAGCGAGAAGAACATGATCCAAGCGTCTCTACTCAACTCTTTCTAAAAGCTGAATAACTACTACAGCTACAATGAGCAGTGACTTAACTTTCTAATAAAAGCAAAAATACTTCAAAATGCAGGAAGTATAAGTTGTTAATTGCAACCAGCTTTGCTTAATAATGTGAGACTACATGACACTTGTTCATCTTGCACACCCGATTATAGGTTATCAATGAGATAACTAATTTTACCTAAAGACAGGTATTCATGTTAGTTTTCTTTGCTATAAAAAAAATTACATATCTGTATGTAAGAATCTAAACAGCTTTAATTTCAGTTGTCAAAACAAGAACAGCATAAAATGCTCAAAAGGAGCAATATAAATACACATTTGGTAAAACTTTGTACCATATTCTCTACCATAAATACACAACATAAAGGCACTCATACATTTCCAGCATTGTATTTCATAGGAGATAAATGTTATTGTGCTATAAATGTCTTGTGAAGAAAAACAGAAACTTCAAATATAGTGGTATAAATTATGCTTTGCTATATAGAGCGTAGGTAACTTTCAGGTTTAACCTGAATGCAATGTTATTTTTAAGGCAATCGGTTTGCGTAAACCACAAGAAAGCTTGAGTGATATGTTCAATCTGTCCTGAGAAGCTAAAACTCCAGTTCATCCTCACAATTATCCTGACATTGAGGCCATTTTCTGACACAAGGCACTGCGTCTGATTGGGAACAAGGCTTAAGAAAACAGCTGCGGTCTGTGCTTTGGTGCCCAGTGCAAGTCCTCGTCCCCGCTCAATTATTGCTAATGTAAACAAGTGAAGAGGATAAACAGCACCCAGACAGAAACACCCCTCCACATAACAGGGCAATCGCGTAAACGGGCTGTCCGATGAGGGCAGAACAGGGAGCGCCTTTCTATCCTCACCTAGGGGAAGAAAAATGGGTTGCTAATTTGGTATGAAGTGTTCCGAATGTCACACTTCTTGTGCAGGTAATATGGATAGGCTGTACAATGTTTTTTTTGTTTTTTTTAAATGTCAAGCACACATCCTCTCTGTCCATTTTTGGAATGCATAAAAGCAAAATACAGAAAATATTTCCATGTTTATGATAAGTGGTACATGCCGTATCCCAGCGGAGCAGCATATAGTCCTAACGGGGACATGGGCAGAATGGGTCTTTGGTGGTGGTGATAGGCGGAATACGACTGTCCGTACAGAGACATAGCGCCCAGCGACAGTGGTAACGTAAAGCCGGGATGTAGTGCTGCTGAAGTGGCAGTGGCTGCCACCACTGCCGTCTTGGCATCAGCGGCCATCTTGAGTTTCTCGAGCTCAGCCTCCTGGAGCCTCTTTGCCTTTGCTCTACGGTTCTGGAACCAGATCTTCACCTGGGTCTCCGTCAGGGTCAGGGAGGAGGAGAACTCTGCTCGCTCTGCAATGGACAGGTACTGCTTCTGTCTGAACTTCCTCTCTAGAGCCAGGAGTTGGGATGTAGAGAAGGGAGTGCGGGGTTTTCTGTTGGTCTTGTGTTTCCTCAGCTGACAGCCTGGACTGATGTGACCTTAGGCAACAAAAAGGGTGAAAATTTAGTCTAGTGTTCAACTATTCTGATTATAACATGATCTGAATAGAGTATTTACCAGGTAATGACTTTCCAAAAACTTACGTGAATTTGAGTTGAAATTCAAAGCTGACAAATCATGCTTTGAATTGGCATTAGTGCTTTAATTTTTATTAGTTTTAGATCATAATCTGGCTAAGAAACAATTAAAATAAACTAAGTAAGTAAATAAATGATCAATGAAATATTGGACAATAAATCAAATTTACTAATATTGTAATTAGTTATTTATACTTTTTTATTGCAATACCAAATTCAGACAGAGGGCATTGTGTTACACTTTTGGAAAAAAACAATAAAATTTGGAGAAAAAAGTTAATCTTTAATTTGGGTACATTTAAATATTGGTAAAAAAAAATAATAATAATAATAAAATCCAATGATGACACAAACTAGGCATGTATTTTTTTTTTTTTTTTTTTACAAATATAAACAAAAAATAAATCTAGGTAACATAAGGCATACCGCCTAATAACACTTTAACTTCTACCTTTATTTTTAAGTTAATCAACTTATCTTGGGAAGGTTTAATTTGTAATCCATGTCTTACTTTATTTATTTATTTTTATTTTTTGTAAATATGACATAAAAACATGCTATTAAGTAAGGCAGTGTAAACGTTCATAAGAGTTAAGAGTAATACTCAAAACGTTCAAAGCAACTTAAAATGTACTAAAAAAGCCTACATGGGGCACAAAGTCGACCATGTTTCAAAGTAATATTTATTTATGCATTCATTGAAAATTGTGTGAACTCAAATATCCTTGCTTCCTGAGTTTTCTGAGTCTTAGTTGGAGAAGTTGAAGTTTGTTCTTGTTTGAAACTAATCTAAAAGGTTTAAAGTAGATAATAAACTACATAAAACATTTGAAGTAAATAAGCTTTATGACGCTTGATAACCTGGACATAAACGTACGTGGTTGTGTGGAGAAGGCGCTGGCAGAAACCCAGTGTGAGCATTCCTCTGACTCCGACGCCTCAGATTTCACCGGCGAAGACGGGACCGCCGCGAAGCTGTTCCGACCTTCCCCGGGAGGGCTACACGTGTCCCGGCACAGATACAAAGACTTCAGCCCTGCGGCTGGGACTGACACGGTGGCTCCAGCTGTTTTACAACAGGTGGACGTTTCGGTGCGGTGCTCCGTCTTCCTGCCGGACATGAGCGCCTCCACGCTGAATGGATGACGCCGACGGAGAATCGGTGACGTCTTCTCTTCACGCTGCACTTCTGGGGAGACCGATCTGTTATTCACCCCCTCGGAACAGTGACCCAAGTCTTTAGCAGTGTCCTGGGAGGTCATCTTTTCTCCAGGTCTCCTCCAGAAATAAACCGTGGACTGGAAGCGGAGAGCGCCGTCAGGAGTCCCGTCAGGTGATGGCGTCCTCGGTGAGCGAAGCGCTCTGAGCTGTCAGGTACTGGGAGAGAGTTTGTAAACGTAACACGCTGACACAGTTTAACTTTGACCAATCACTGCTGCCCAGAATGTTTACGAGTGAACTTGTGCTGCTTTCAAGAACCGTGGGAAATTATTCTTGTTGGGTTTTTTTTTTATGAAGTACAACCCGGGAAATTCATTTTTAAAGATTTTATTCACTGGGTAGTAATTATTTACATTGACACTATTACATTTATCTGAGTAACTTTTTTTAAAAATGTGCTTTTATTGCTACTCCTGAGGAACATTTCTGGATGATCTACAGACTGAATGAAAAACAAACGAGTTTTAATCAACAATTCATCAAACAGAGATACAGACCTGCAGTTTTTGTTAAAGTTTCATAATATTTACATTGAAAAAAACTGATTTGGATTTTTTTTTGTTTGTTTGTTTTTTGTCTGACTTTTTTTTGTTACTTCTGTGAATTATTGTCAGTTTGGTCCTTAAAATACCAAAATTATGATTTAACTCTACATTTCGGTCCATCTGATGTTGTCATTTTAAAATATTTAATGACTGACGATTTGATCAGTTACTCAGTACTTGAAATAGACTTTTTTAAGAAGGTTTTAAAAGTTACAGTCAAATTATGCATCATGCCATTTGGCAGACTTAAATCATAGGCTATTGATGATTGTCCAGATAAAGTGCAGTACTTCTATTTGCCATCGATCAGCTGACCGGAAGGCTTTCACACCTTTATCCCACCAAACAAATATTCATCCGAAAAAATTGCCAGTTGCAAAAAATCACTCAAAAATTTAAACCTTGTGAATTCACCCAGGAATATATTATTTGTGTGTGCCAAAATAAAATTAATTTCCTACCATTTTTCCCTCTGAAATACTGGGAAGTGAAAGGTTTCTAGACTTTAGTTTTAGTCAGAGTGAATCAGTTCTGCTTCTTTGGGAACTCAATAAGCACAGTTCCATATTGCTTAACTGACTTAAGAAGTGGATTCAAGGAAATAGGCTGTAAAAATAATAGCCATGCAACAGCATTATCACATGTTAAGCACCAGTAATGGATTAGCTCTAACTCTAACCTCATGAGACTGCATGTGTAAACACGGGCCCCATGCGGATAATTATAGAGAATTATACCCGGGATGAAACACAGATCCCTTTCTTCTTTATCTCCCCTGCTCTCTCATCTGTTTGGTCTCCTCTTTATTGGGACTTTCCATTGTGAGCTACAGTGGTGGTATGTACAGATTGTCAGGCTTTTATGGAGGGGTTTCACACCCAAATAAAACAGAACCAGTTCTCAAAAGGCTGCTTGTCTCTAAGCCTTGGCAGGACATCTTGGATGGCATCTCGGTTTGCCTTTTACTGACTCATCCATCTTCTTGTTCTATGATTCAATTATTCACAGTGCCAATATAAAGTACTTAATTTTTATTTATTATGAGATAACTTTTACATGGCAGTATTCAAAAGGTTTCCTAGCTCCTAATAGAGAGCTATACTCTTGTCATTTTCCCATATTTTAAAATCTTTCCCCTTTAGTCATGGGTGCCTAAATAATGACTTATCTGTTGCCTTACTACTTGTGTTTAACAAAGAGGCTCTTTTCATACACTGTCTAAATATCAGAATTCACACAACCCTAAAATTGTACAAGATTAATTGGATTCCTTTTCAAAGTTTCATTTTTTTAACCACTAAAATATCCCTAAAACTAAATGAATTAACAACATGATGAAAAGTCCTTCTTTGTGTCCTTAGATGAAACCAGCAGATCCAGATTGGTTTGTATATGCGAAGCAGGCTCTTGGTTCCCAGGAGGCTGCTACTGCTGCCTTATTAAAGTGGGGTTATTTCACAGACAATCAGAGATTTGTGGAGGCGCCAGTGAGCGGCCAGATGAAAGGACCAACTCCTCAGGGGACAAACTGTTGCCTTATTTTTTTTACAGCTCAGTTCAGGATCCCCACCTCCTTCTGCCTCCTCCACCCAACCCACCTCTCTGTCTCTCTTTCTCTCTTTCTCGGTCTGTGGCTGTGCCTGTAGCCCTGCAGGCACCTTGTCAGTCTTGGCTGACTGTCATTTTGGCACATTTCTTGCGTTTCCACCTCCTGACTTTGTCCTTGCAGCCTTTTATCTCTGATACCTTTATTTTAGTTATGCATCATTAGATCACTGCTCTGTATGTTCATTCCTGAAGCTCTTCTTTCGTTCTGTTCTCACCCTCATGCAGGTTGTCCATCTTCATTTTTCACCTCAGAATTCCATTACTCCTGTTTGTCACAGTCTGCCTTTCATTTCCTGAGCCCCTATTTGTCTTTTTGTCCTTGAATTGCCTCTTCGTTTTGCAGTTAATCCTAATTATTTCCAAATACTCTTGTCATGTTTGGTCTAATATCAAATCAATAAATGTTTCTTTATATGCAGTACATTGAACCAAGAAACCCCCCCCCCCAAAAAAAAACAGGCAAAATGAACTTGTATAATAGTTTTAATGTTAAGGCATAGCTCATGTTACACTAGCATAACTTACAGACTGTACTGTCATGTCATCTGTGAAGTATGTGGTTCTTAACTAAAGATGTGATGAGACACCTCTCATGCAGTGATGTGGAAAATATTTTTCCTTCCTAAAGATTTCTTCTCTTTGTCACGCTTGTGTGATCTAAATAATGCTTCATATCATCAGGAACATTTTTAACATTATTTAAAGATAAAACAAATATAGTTTTCAAATTATTCTAATTGTTTGTTCTCACAAGTGTAGCCCTGGGTGGACAAGCTAATGACTTTAAAGAGCAACAAAATGACTTTGTGCCATTCTTGGCACAACAACTGCTAGCAAGTATTTGAGATAACTACCAGCAGGTCATTTACATCGATGTGAAGCAATCATTTTCAATCAGCCACAATAGAGGAGTTTTAGGATGAATGGGTCATTCTGCTGCATCTCAATCTGATTTAACTGAAAGCAATTTTTTAAATACTTTTTCAATCCCAAAGGGAAATGTTGTAACTCGTATTATACAAATTGTATAAAAGAAATTGTAGATGTTAATGACCATTGGTCTGTTGTAGTGGCCTGCATTACAGTAGTTCTGTGGAAGCTTCTGACTGAAGTCACTGTTGTTGAGGATAGTCAGAGTTGGCTGTAAAGGGATTATCTTTTTAAGAGGCTCCAGAACAGAACTCACAGCTGAGCCAACCATCTTTATCAGCATGTTGAATTATTTTAGATCACTGATTGTATGGCTGCCACCAGGTGTGTCGTCAGGAATTTTGGGCACCATGATTTAAAAAAAGAGCTATTTTTTTAGCTCTTCAAAAGTAGAGTTACCCATGTGCTTTGAATCGTTGTCCTGCAGGTCATTTACATCGATTTACAACCCAAGTGCACTCAGCTTACAGTCAAAACTGGTGGCCAGACATTTTCCCTAAAGATTGTTTTTGTAGAGAGGAGAAATTGTGGATCCATTTATATGATAAGTCATCCTAGTTTTGAAGTAGCAAAGCAGCCCCATCCCAACATACTACCACATGTATGTTTAATGCCACATGTAATGTGTTTCACACCTTACACAATTTTACACTATTTCATGTTGCCAATCCAAAAAATACTTGTCTAAAGGTTTTAGGGATAGTTTTGAGTTGTCTTATGACCTGCTAAATGAGTTGTTGATGTGCACTTGAAGTAATTTGGGAGATCAGCTGGTCTCGGTAAAATTCACTCTGTTCTAAAGGTTTTTATCTTCAGAGTGGATAATGTCATAGCCTTTTTAATATATTGTTTAATAAAAAAAAAAAAGATGTTTTTTGAGATATATGACCGTTCATTGAGTTGTCACAAAAAGTTTTTTTTTTAAATGGGTTCTTGATTTTACAGTTCTAGTAATCAGGTTTTGGTGTGGCCTCACCTGGAATTAAGCTTTCCATTAATGTACTGTGAGTAGACCAGAACTTTATTGTCCTTTAGTTTAATCCTTTAGTCACACGTAATCCGCAATTTAACGATGTGCATAATTACCTTTGTCGCTAAGGCCTTTGTTCATTATCATATAATCCCCTATTAAATGAAATGTAATATTACAGTTGTGTACTTTCCTACGTTATCTTTGCCTGATAGAAAATTTGTTTGTTTATCTTGAAACTTGTAATGTCCACCTAAGTGGATTAAAAACTAAATCTGTAAGAAGACAAATACTGTTAAAATAAAACTTCAGTCATCATTTTTACATTTTAAAAAATGAGCAAGAAAACAATATAATTACTCTAAAAAGACAATTGCAGGGGAAACAGAAAGAGGTAGCGGAAGGAAGGAAGAAGGAGGTGGGGTCGAGATGAGAGGGGTGCCCTCCTGGGCGTAAGCAAAATTACCCACACATCCCACTTCCTTTTTTCCATGATATAATTTAAGCCTGGTAATAGCAAAAGCAATTTGTCTGAGCATGTTTGCCTGCGTGTGAACTGTGCAGATATCTGTGCGTAGTGCATGCATGTGTGACAAGGAGGGAGTCTCGAGAAGCCTCTGGTTGCGTGGGTCGGGCACACCTCAGAGCGTTGTAATTACAGCAGAAGCTTTGAAGTGGCAGAATGTTTGGCAGGGATAATCAGCAGGCTGGGCCACACTTAAATTCTCATTAAAAGCAATGAGTCAGGACATCTCGCTCATAATTTTTTTATTGTCTTTGATGATCTTGAAACCACAAAAGGAAAAACTTCAAAAGTAATGTGTGAACATTGCTGTATTCTTGTATTGATACATATGATAAATATAAATTTACCACATTCATATCACACTTTCCTAGTTATATTACCAACTCAAAGCGCTTTACACTAAAATCCAATTCATTCAGTCACACTCCCAAATGCCTTATTCATTAAGCACTTTAAAACCGAGCTCAACACCACAGAAGAAGAGGTACAAATACAAGGTGTAAAGAAATCATGACAAATTAACATGCAACAGTTACAACAAGCTGGAACAGAAGTAGATAAAAAAAAAAAAACATTTTATACTGTGTCAAACTTGATAGTTAAAGACTGTTCTTAGGAACAGTAAGTGAAAGTTCTTAATGTGAAAACATTAATATGTAACACATCTGGTTGAGCGAGTCAGTACATAAGCAGGGCAGCAGTTCTGACGGATGAAATACAGATCAACTATTGAGAAAATTAGCAAATTAATTATAAAATTTATCCAGATATAAAGTTTGAGCTGTGGACTGGATGCCAAAACTGGCTAAATGCACCCTCGTTTAATTCTACAAGGAAAAAATAAAGCATTTTGTATCAGTTTCAAACTGGAATGAGAAGACTCACTTGTTTCATAAAGAGGGGCATAACAGTGCCATATTGCAAAGGTAATGGTTCAAACTTTTTGTTTAGACAGTATCAGCTTCATCTTGGACAACAGATTTTACCACTGGATTTACTTGACAATTGAGTTTAATTAAAGAATCCAACAGATGATGACAGATTGAGCTTTGAAATAAGGGTCTAAATTTCCATTTTGTCAAAGTTTCTTTTCTTTTGAATAATATCACTAGGTCAATTAGTGCTCTGTTTTTATAGTGTCCTTTGAGTAGAGTTTTTTTTCACATTCAATTAGTGACACTCTTAGTACAGTATAACCTTTATATGTGAATGTACAAATATAAAATTGGAAGAACTACTTTGTTGTTGGCTTGTGATGCTAATATTAGTTGGTATCATAGCAATTTTGTAACTGAACTGGTTTTCCAAGGTTCAACTCAAAGCACTGATCTCAGTTTTTATGTCATTGACAGAGCATAGCTCCAATTTCTAAGGCAAATCAAAACTAACATCACTCTAACTGCATTGTTCAAATACTAAACAGATACCTCAACAAGAACTGTTTCAAAAACAACTCCTTAATGAAGACAGATCCAAGAAATAAAAAAGTTAAATAAAAATGCAGTTAGGTCACCTAAAGCTGTTTCTTGGGCATCTAAAATAAAAGCTCTGCCCTGTTTTTAAAGTTAATCGCTCACCATTATACAAGCTAACAGAAAAACAAATGGCAGAGTGTTCAGAGTTAGTAACCCTTCCGTCATATAAAGTAACTCGTCAAACCAGTGGGACATGTTGTAAACAACCGACACATCCACACGCAAGCTAATCACGCTGTATTCACTTTGATCCAAATTACCTCAAAGCTGTCATCCACCCCGCCTCTCCCCTGCCAGGCATGGGAAGCCCTGAGAGCCTCCGCCTGTAATGCACCTAAATGACTACCTTGAATGCTACATTGGCGCCAGAGCCAATTAGCTGTTAACACAGTAGACAGATCTATTCAGAAGCCAGAGAATGAGGCCTCCTGTAAAGTGAAAGATTGATGCCCACTTTGCTAATGACAAGAGGAGGAGGTAATCTGTTGCTTGACTCAGTCCTGGGATATGTTACAGGACAGTCAGCTGATGACTGCAAGTCTGCAGGGGAGGCTTCCTGAGAAAATTAGCAGTTGACTGTGGGTCATTATAGGAGTTGAATAGAGGATTGTAAAACACCTACACATGGGTTTACCAACAGACGTTTGCTTAAATGTAGTATTGCGGTGAGTAAAACTACATATGTCTTTTTAAACAGGAACAATTTTGGTATAGGGTTGTTCTCCCTTTATTGGGTTACAGATGATTAGAAAAGTAAGACATGAAAAAGCCTAAACTTCCACAAAATGTTACCATATTTTTTATGAGGAGCAGACTTTCTTGTAATCTAAATGGCCTTGATCAACTGTTTTCCAGGAGCACCAAAATTTCTCTCTGAGAGGTTCTCTAATTGAGAGCACTTGATAGATTTTATTGTTACTTTCTTTCTTACCTTAGTACTGTTTTACACAGCAACAAGACAAACTTATGTTATCTTTGCTTATCAGAGTTCCAGTGATTTTTCTTTTTCCCCAATTAGAGTCAAGTTTAAGTAATGTGACTAGTGGTGTCTTATCTACATTTTTTACTTATGAGAAGTAGTAAGAATTTGCCTGACTTGAATCCTTTCTTGTGTTTCCAGACATCCACCAGACATCCAGCATTTGTTCAATTGATTTAAGGCTTCGTCTACAGAGCAGGCAAATGTGACCCATGTGCAACCTATATCCAACTTTCTCACAGCAGTCTGAATGACCCAATTCTGATATTTATAGCCCCCAAAAATAATCTGTGCCATTTCAATATGTGGTACTAATTTAGATATATATCTGATAGTTTTCAATCTGTCTGCAGTCTGGACAGACTGAAAATGTGACATTTAAACAGCCATGTCACATTTTATCTGACTTTTATGTCATAATTCTGTCACAGAAAAATCCAGACGCAGTAAATCTGGACTAAAACGATGGCTGAAAATTCTGATTATGAAATTATGAAAGAAGTCTGTGTCACTTAAGCGCGTCACATTGCAATCACACCACACCTGGCTATAAGTGTAAATCCGAACAGATTTTGCTACAGACAATGAAGTCAGTGCTCCACAGAAGGTCATTGCTATTAGTTGTGCTTTCATTTTGTTAGCTTCTTTCCTGTTGCCATCATATTGGGAGAATACTACTGGCTCCCACTGCTGAAAAAACTTTGAAACTGATCGACAGACAGTGGCATCAATTACTTCTTTGGTAAAAAGTATTGTGATGTGTCACATCAACGTTCTTCTTTTGTCGCTTTGGGGTCATAAACCGTCCACATAGAAGACTCATTGCGGATCGGTTTAATTAGCAGTATAAATGACCTTACAAAAAAAAAAAATCTAACTTTAGCAGAAAAAAAGAAATGATCATCAAGATCTGTTGTGTGAATGAAGCTTAAAATTTGATACTTTCAAAATTGCAATGGACTTTTATGTCCCAAAACCTTCATTTGCCACAGCAGATTTTAAGGGGCGAGACCTACACGTGCTGTTTTAAAAGAAATAAATAAAATTCTGCACAGTGGTATGTGCAGAGGCATAAACCATATTTTTGACCCATTTCTTGAACAACACTATGGTTGTAAATTTCTATTGTTCACATTCACAGCTTTATCAGACCTTGTTTTGTAGAAAAGTTTGATTATTGTCTATTTTCTCTCATGAGTTTGTCTATAAACTTAAATAGAATTCCTTTGTGATGTTTTTTTGGAAAATGTATGCAGGGAAAATTGGGCTGTTTTGATTTTGACAATGCTGTATGTTACAAAATGAGAATGTATGAAAACCTTGGCTTTGACTCCCACTTTTTTGTCTATGTCCTGTCTCTTGACATTGCCATTGATTCAGAAATTATTTAGTTCTGATTTATTTCCATATGTTTTGTTTTTGTTATTTGTGAAGTTATGTGATTTTTAATTGTGAAAAAGTGCTAAAAATGACCAAAAATAGCATAAATACCTCTGTTCTTTGGCCATGTTGGACCTTAACTACCTCTGCTTATCCTTCATATCTTACAAATGTATATTCGTGAGATATAATTTACATAATTAAGCATTCCTTTTAACTGGATCATTTTGTAGAATCCTGAATTTATTTTAATTATGATTCAGCGATGTCAACTGAGGAGTTCAGTCACTTGGAAAAAATTCATAATGTGGTAAAAAGATCAGGAACATGAAGGATCTTCTCTTATGAGTCAATATGCATCACAACCTTGTGACTTTAGGTTTCATGTCAAACTCTTAACCCACATACAGAGTATGAGTCTGACCAGAGGCCATCTGGTCCTCGCACAACCATGCAGATTCTCTGTAACAAACTATATCTTAATCATCTTTGACAGGTAGGATTTATGACAAGACCGACCTCTAAATCAAAAGGAGCCTTGTTATTATGGAGAGGCAGTGAAATGGTGAAATTGTTTTAAAGTGGTGCTGGAGGGGCATCTGTGCATGCTTTTCTCTCCGCGTGTGTGTTTGTCCCACATGTGATTGTGAGAGCGTGCACTGTTTTCTGGGAAGTGTTCCAGAGATTGGGGAAATCCACCTTCCACACAACAAACTCGAACCACAACAACAAATCTGCTCAAGAGAAAATTCTCATCCCATCACAGCAAATAACATTTTATAGCGGAAAAAGCCACAGCTTTCCCAGCTATTATGACTGAGCTGCAGGCAGCCTTTAAGTGCGATGAGCTTACACTGAAGAAGTGAAATGGGACAAAGATCACTTAGGCTTGCAGCAACCCTATTGTATTTTAGTGGCTGTAAAAAAGTCTGTGATAATGTTGTTAATTTCTAAATGTCACATCCATTAATTTAAACTTTATCCTACATTGATAGGATTCAATGTTCAAGGATTATCTGTAAGTTAAACTTTTTTGAGGAGAACACCCATTCATATTTTTTTGACTCAGACTCCTAACATTACCACCATGCATCATTATCTAAAAAAAAAGCATTTGAGACCTAAAGTTATCTCAAAGTTTGTCCTTATTAACTTATTTATGTATTTTAAAAATAAATAATTTAATTTCAATCAAGTCCTTGTATGACTGAAAGCTGGATCAAGTTTGCCAAGACTTTTCCATCTCAGTTAATCTATTAGAGTTATAATTTGTTTCCTTTGAAAAATTCAGGTGAGGTTTTCTTTTTCCTGCAGTGAGCAAATATTAAATCAGCTGTCCTAAAACATGCCTCACAACCACTGGATTATTATTTTTTTATCTCTCTAAGACAGTCTGCTCCTTTTCTTTTCTCTCACTGGAACATTTATCTATTTTATGGACATCTTGTAATCGCTTTGCTTAAATCTTATTATCTCCTACTGAATGTTGCCATGATCAAAGAGCTCACATCCAGACTCAGAAGCAGCCTTTAGGATGATTTTCACCTGGTTTTTATTGTCCTGAACAAAACACTTAACATCAATCACTACAGCACAGCATATTAAAAAAATCTCAAGGGAAGAATAATAAAGACTAATCTGAGTCACTGGGATTTTAAAGTATTAATGAACTGGCTGTGTACATTCAGTGTTCAAACTGTTTGACAAAAACTAAATAATTGTGAATAAAGCAGTTTTAAAGATGAGCTAATTTCTAAAGATGTTTTTTTTTAACACTGGAAGTTTGAAAAGTCTCCGCCAGCTTCACAAGCTGGACTTATACTCAGTCAACTTGAACAAGAAATGAATGAACATATCTCACAGATGCAAACGTTTATAAGACTTTGTAAGCTGAGAAAAGCTCCAAATGGAATTTTACATACTAATCATTCATCCATAAGATCTACAACATAAATTTTTACCATTGTACCATTAAAACTAAAAATGCTTTGCAATTCCCTGAGCTTGAGTAGTTATGGGGTTTAACCTTTCAGTTTATTTTCAAGTCGATGCAGTTTGGCCGTTAGAATCTGGTCACTGATTCTTTCATTGAGTCATAAAGAACAAAGCACTTGGTAAACAAATCAGCCACTGCACCACAATAAGGAAAAGGAAACATCAAAGTCACTCATAACTATTTTAAAGGTTAACTATTCGGAAAACGCTTGACGGCTTTCTGACTCACTTAGTAGACTGGTGCAAAGTAAACTGAGTACTATGATTAAATGTCTGAGAAAGACACTGAATGTTTTTTACTCAGATTCACTGACTTTTTCAGAGTTTAGGTCCTTGAACACATAGCTGGCTGACAGATTGTCCAACAATCTTGATGGCCAATTAAACCGAGGTAAAAACAAGCACATGACCTGACACCCCAATGTCTCGAGATGTGATCGGATAAAGCCTTTCCTGTGTTTGTGTGAGCATGTGCGTCCTTGCTTTGCGGTAGACTTCTGATTCAGGCTCACTGCTGTTTAACAAGCTGGAGACTCCAGTTACTCTGAGATTAAGGACAGAGACCTGATAGACAGTGGAGAGTACACAAACAGTTCAACTGATCTTTGTTCTGACCCTGTAGAGAAAAGTGAGTGTTCAGATAAGTGTGATGACCCTATCTTCACCCATAGGGTCAAAGGTTTCTGACATCCTTTGAAATGGAGCAAAAGAGACTGGCTGCTGAACTGGTTGGAAATAAGGTAGTAATCATGATTCAGTCCATATGCTTACATCTAAAACATAAGTAAATGGAAAAAAGATGGAGTAAGCTTTACATCTGCTGTGAGTAAATATTTATGCATGCTCTGTAGAAGTGTGATTAAATCAATCTGCCACTTTAATGTTTTGTAAAGCTTTAAAATTTTGTTGCATCTATGATGGCCCAAAAAATAAAAACACTATTTAGTCTGAAACAGTTTGAAAGGAAACTGTTTCAGCTCTTCAACTGCAGCTCTTCTTCCAAACACCTAAAGCCAAAAGTTAAGTTCCCTTTTGCTTCTTTTGTAAACTTTCTGAAAGACTGAGACGATTATAAACTTGCAATATGTTGTGTGGTTCATCAAGCATATCTTATCTCCTCATTAACACACACTGGAAGGGTAGTGGTGAAGTGTCCTGAGACAGAAAAGCAAACTTGACTTCAGCCATGAAAAGTTTCTTCAGTAACTCTGAAAATATAGCAAAACTGCATTATACTGATTTATAAAATGACAGATGCGGCTTAGAGAAGGGTTCACCTTCCATAGTACATATTATATTGGTAAGTTGGTGATGCCATTGTTCAAATGGAGCAATAAGAGTCATTATTTGTGTATATGTCTTTCATATTTCACATATTTCAAACACTTCACATCCCACAGAATCCCCTTCATTTCCTCATGTAACATTGATATGTTAACATGACAGAATACTTGGTAAAATAACAATTACTGATACTCTTGTTACCTTTGATATTGTACAATGCTTTTAAGGTCTTTTTAAAACTGCTGTAAAATATTGACATAAAAGCCTAATATATGACTTGATGTTTTTCATTTTTGACCAGGATGAAAATCAACTATTTTCTTGCACTTCAGTTTTTGAAGCAAAATCGGCCATGAACTTTTGTCAGTTAAAATTTATAATGATTTTAACGAGTTGAAAAAGCGTTTCACTGAGTTGAAATATTACATATCAGATTAATAGTAATACAACAACTATTTGTAACCTTAACAGCTTTGTTAAGTAGTTCCATAATTGTACTTTGTTGTTATTCCCTTTTGGTCGTCTTTAAGCTTTTTAAGATGAGCTGCCTGCTGATTTTAAGATAATTGCTGGCTGTAATAGTAGCCAGGAAGTGGGATGATCAACTCCAGATGAGGAAACTATAGAGAGGAGAGACTAAGTAGAGCATAAAGGGAACAACTATAATGAAACAGAGAGAAAATAGTATAAGTAAGATGAAAAAGGAATGTTTTGTACACTAGATGTAAAGTATCTAATACTAGACAAAATCTGAAAATCAAAATAGCATTTTGCTCTGATATGAGAAAAATTTAGTGTTTTGTTCATTGTCAATAAATCTGAAATGTAATTTTGCACCTTAATTTACTACTAATGACTGAAAAGTATCAGTTGAATCTTATTTTAATTTCCTTGTGGCTGCGTTTTACTACAGTGAATGCATCTTGCAGCTTGTCTCAGAGTTTGGAGAACTCTAACATTGTTTGTGTTTGGAGTAATTGCTGTCATTATGGTGAATTAGTGCTCAACCCCAACTCAAGTGGTTCTCTAAAACCAGCCCACAGTGCTCTGTCTCTATCTTGCTCTCTGGTCCTACTGCCTTGTTACAATCAATTAAGCTGATTACAAGCACAATCTTCACCACTTCAAAGTTGGGCAATTAGAGAGGGTGAGACTAACTGTCTCTCTACCCTCGTGCCCCCACAACCTCCTCCCTGCCCTGTTGTTTGTCTCCCAGTCGGAAACTTTGGATATATCGTGCTTTAACTTTTGAGGCGTTGAACTCTGGTTGTGGTTTAAAGAAAAAAATAACTTTTTTGGAAACAAAACAGTGTTTTCATGGTAAGATTAAAGGATAAACAGCAAGCAATGAGCTGGAGACAATTGGTGCTCTGGGTCCTCTTTAAAGCTAGAGGTCGACTCCTCGTCAGGTCAGACGACAGGCCTCACAATAAATGGAGGGACACGCAGGGAGGGAGCGAGACACCAAGTCTAGACGGGATATTTAGGGACCCTCCCTGGTTGCTTTGTTCTGTGCCATGTCTACAGGTAATTACCCCGACAAACCACCATGAGCTCCGTCAAACCTGAGACAACTGATAGGTGAAAAGGATGAAAAATAAGTGAAGCAAAGGAATCAATTAATTAGTGCATATTTGCTCACTTATACATTTGACAGAGAGCTGTCAAGCATGAATGTGTTATTCCCAGTGAAGCAGAGCGATAAACATACTGTGCTGCCTTAAAACTGACAGAGTTGGCTGTATATATATATATATATATATATATATATATACAGCCAACTCTAATATAAAGGTATATTTTATTATATATAT
>CAEGAD010020805.1:0-26618 GCA_903067055.1 Poeciliopsis paucimaculata | reverse complement strand
TTGTTTATTCTATGTTACATGACTTTGTGTTTTTATGTTTGTATGATGTAAAGCACTTTGAAATGCCTTGCTGCTGAAATGTGCTATACAAATAAAATTTGATTGATTGATTGATTGATAGAAAGAAAAACATTACGGTATAAACATTTAGACGATCACTCCGATTTTGATTTGCACAAAGTGTGAATAACCCTGGCCATAGTTATTCACACTAAATTGTTGAGAAAGTGCCTTTAGGACTAAAGGTACTTTAGGACTTCTAGTCCTAAAGTACTAAAGGTATGCAAATGGAAATGTGTAATTAATACAAAGCCTCTGTTTAATGACCAAATGAAGGTAAATAATCCTAATTGAGGAAGTGATCTGTTCTTGTCAGCTTTGTTTGAGTCACAGGGACGACTCTTAAAACTTAAGTGTTTGATTTGGATCCCAGATGCATCAATGAACCAAACTAACCCTCCTTCTTCTTCACTGACTTCATGTAATTCATTTTAGAAATGTAATACATTTAGGATCAGACTTCAGGAGTTCTTGGCTCATCAAACCATAAATACAGTTAGTATATTGAAAGTGCTGGTGGCTGAATCAATCCAGTTGGATTTTCATTTTCTTAGCCCAAAGCATTCATTCAATTTCAGGGACAGCAGAGATAAGTGGATGTTCTTTTGCGGGTAACATTTAGATAAAAAGTGCTTGTTTCTGTATTTTTCTGATGGTATAGAGAACAAGGGAATTTCCTGATTTGTATGATTTAAACATACTAATTGGATTTTATTTGAATGGTGAGTCTTTCTTTCTATCTGTTTTCCTTTTTCTTTCATTTTATGTTATTTTTCAATTTATACAACAAAATGTAATCCCACTTTCCGTCAAGCAAGTTCTTGAAAATGTAGTAGCATAGCTAAATTTGACTTTTCTTTTATGGCTAAGGTTTAATAAAATTCAGTGAGTTGTTTTACCCATCTTGAGATAAACACATCTCAAGATAATATAATCAAACAAAAAACTCGAATGTCATAGGAAACAGAAGTAACTGTCATCTTGTATCCAACACAGAGGAGACTGCTGCAGAAAGTCAATGACATCCTCCACAAGATGGGTAAACCACAACTATTGAAAAATAAGTTTGATCTTCATAGAAGTCAATTTTTGGATATGATTGTAGCACTGCTACAATCCCTTAGTGTAGTGTTAAAAATCTCAGATAAAAATGTAGTTAGAACCACTGATTTTCAGCTTCTTCCAGTCACTAATGCAGGACAATATTTGTGATTTTTTCCAGCAATAGAGAGATCTGTTCTGTGGCTCCAGACATCCTGTATTTATTTTTAAATGTTAGTTTCTTTCCATTTTAGTCTTTTCTCATTAAATGGTATTCAATTTTAGAATATATTCTATCCAACGATATCATTTGTACATATCCATCTGAGATTTTGTTGAATCTTGTGGTTGAACAGAAGTTTGAGGTATTTGCTGTGACGATACTCTGTTCTTGGAACCCAGCCCATTCATTTGCTATAGCGGAGATGAGTTCATATCCTGACAGTTCTAAATTATGCCGAGGGGATGAAGCTATGCAAAGACTACGGGGTGATTCAGAGATGTATTGGGCTGTGATCTAAGGTTGTTATTGAATTTGGCTCCTGATATCCCTCAGAATGAAGAATGGAGTCAGGAGAGTGATTTGCTCTCTTTTTTTTTTTTACGGTGCGAGACTAAATATATTCACTACTGGAGGGATTGTGTACACATCAAAAGTCTTCCTTCCCAAAGGTTCTCTCATGTTGGGGTTTAATAAGGTATTTTATTGTTTGAAGTAGTAGTGCTTGTTTGAGTTGTTTATAGTCCCTTTGGATTGAAGCAGCAGTGCAGTCAGTTGTGCGAAAGAAATGGCATTATTCTCATGTTTTTCTTTCCTCCTCAACACTGGGCTTCAGTTACAGTTTGGGTTTTTTTATTCTCCCCTTTTTTGTTTCAAAGAAATAAAGAAAGGTTTGAGTCACAGAGTCTACAGTGTACTTCAGTGCTAGAGGTGGGCACACTTGTTTGTTAAAGAAGGAGCTGCCACACAGAGAAAGCAGGGATGAGGGGAAAAAGCTCACGTAATATGGCTTTAGTCCTTGTATATTTCATTTTTTAAAAGTGTTATAACAGCACTGGGATGAGTCACTGGTCAACGGCTTTCTGCTATGTGCAATCTAAGTTTTTCGTGGAACTATATGCTCAAGCAGCGAGCAGGCGCTGCAGAGTCCTATTGTAATCAATGGATTTTTATCATTCCTTTCCAACCAAAAACACAAATTTGGGGGCCAAAACATATTCAAAACTCACCAAATCATAACATTTAGAACATGTGAAACTTCTCAGTATCTATGAAGAACTCCCTTGGTCTAAACCCCACATGAAGTCAACCATTTTGGATCTAAGTCACCATTTTGTTTCTTTTATACACTTAGGATAAAAAATACTAATCTTGAGGTTTTTAATATGCAAAAATACTCAACAGAGTAGGCATTGGAGATCAAAAGTTATCAAAAGCTTTTTGCTGCATCAAAGTATGTGGACGTGGCCAAGCCCCAAAATCTGACGATTCACCATAAAATATGAAGATGGATTTACATCCACGCACAACCTTATCGCTGTTTTTCCAAAGAGGAGTTTTGTGGAAATATGCAGCACTTCATATGAGCAAGCGATTTGTACTTCTGAATGGCTGCTATAAGAGATTCAGGGATTTCTCAAACATTTATGAAAAAGTCACAGCTACGTTTTGGGTATGTTTATGATGAGGAAACATTATAACATGATGTATGGAGGACATGTATTACAACATGATGTCCTTTCTTAATCCAGACTGTGAGACCTTGATTTTAAAATTAAATGCAAATTTTAGTCCCTTTTGAAAATAGTAATTTTAACAACAGTCCAGCTTTTTTTTTTTTTTTTAATCTTTTTTTTGAGTCAGGTAAGACACTTCTTATCATCCGTCTGTTTCAGGAATGGCTTTAAAAAAAAGCTATGCAACATTTCTAGTCAATATCATGGATCCATCTGTGACTGTTGGCACTGATTTGTGCTACAGTCCTTATAATTTATAATTACAATTTACAGCTTGTATCAACTGTAAATTGTAATCTTAAATATAAACAGAAATAAACACTTGAATAAATCATTTTATGTAATGTTTATAGGAGGGAAATTACCTTTTTAATGATATTCTAATCTATTGAGGTGCACCTGTTCCCTGATTTATTACAGTGAACATAATGTCAAGGAATATTTATTCATTGATATTTTGTGTTTTATACACAAATTAAAAAATGGGATAAAATCGAATGTTACATTTTATTTGATAGATAGTTTCAAGTAATAGCTGGTTAATTAGTCAGGCTGTCTACTCTGGTAGTTAGCCTGTAATACCTTCTAAAAATCCATGTGGACTGTGACTTGCTAGCTGTTTTTATAAAACACTCTAACCGCAGTAAATGGTGTGAAGTGTTACTTTAGTTTCCACACTAAGAGTGTCTGTGAATTGTTTTTAAAAAGGCCCCAAAATTAATATAACCCAGGAAATAGTCAAACACTATCAGCGCACAACCTGCGAGGGGAGCGGTGAAGGGAAAAAAGCCGTAGAAAGCTTCGGTTACTCTGATATGTTCTTTTGTGTCTTAGTTTAGAACTTTAAATTGGAGGAACAGAAGAGTGGAAAATTATTGTTGGTTCAAAACTTAAAAAAATAAAGATTAACGAAAATCTGTTACCTGAAACCAACCCATGTCTATTGAGGGACAGACACGTTGTCTTTTGGAGAGCAAAAAGAGTTATATAATATAGAAAAAATGCCTTATTTTCTGTTACTGACACTATGCGCTGGGAAAATGCTCTAAAATCCAATCATGAACAGAAAAGCCTTCAGCAACGAAACTAGGAGCCCTTATATTGGAAAACAAAAGTGACATTAACTATATTGACTGCTGGCTGATACACTGTAAGCTGTCTGCAACACTAAATTCTGCTCAGCTGCGAGAAACTGTGGAGAAGCTTACCTGATTTTCACAGTCCTAATGATGTTACCTGTGCAAAGAAGAAAGCTCTGCATGAAGCAGTGCAAGAGCCAAACAGTTATTTAGGAGACAGGCGTCAATGCAAGCACTTATTATTTAGTGTCACAGTGCAAACTTTGATTTTGTATTCAAGCAGCATTGTTTTGTATAGTCATTTGTAAATTGGGTTAATTGGAGTTTATTTATCTAAGATGATCAGATCTACGTTTATATTATATCCTGCCATGTAAAATCATCATTTTCATCAAGTTAAACAGCTACTCCATGTAAGTTTAGATTGGTTACAAAAATCTTTTTGAATTTCATTGGCCCTACTCTTCAGATTTGTACTTACATTTTATTAAATGTAAATTAATTTCTTTATCTTAGCAGCCCAAATTATCATGCCAGGTTAAAAGTTTGCAAATGTAATCAGAAATTGGATCAAGCTGAAAATCCATTCATATAATTAGAACGGATATTAATTTTTCAGGACTTTCATGCAAATCACCACTTTTAGTGGTGCATTTCATTTAGAGAAAATTAAATTAAGTTACCTAAAGGCCAAACAATCCAGAGGTCAGTCTCTGAACTCCTGATTACTTTCTGCAGAACTCTGCCCAACAATTCTGAAAGTACTGCAGGTGTGCTCTTAGTGCATTCTCAGAAATCACTGGGTAAATAAGACAAGAAGTCAGGGTCAGTTGAAATTAAACGTTGCACTGAGAGCTCTTAGCATTAATTATGCATAAATGAAAGAACACATCAGTAGAGATAAAAAGGACAAGAATGGGTAAACAAATCTTAGCTGAATTTACAGTGTCCATGTTTAGTGTGAGCAAATGTGAGCTGCAAGTGAACAGCATCTTGAGGATAATTGGAACAAGGTGAAGTAGTGGTCATTTACAAATTTAACACACTAAAAGACAAACACTGTAAAAACGCCCACGTGGCTTTGAATGCTTAGCAACATTCCTTTTGTTATTACCCAGTGGATTAGGTTTGACTTGTCTTGTTTTAAAATATGTTTTTGACCAGCATGACATACATTATGATAATCCTGGGCAAAAATACAATGCTTTAACATTCCAATAAAGGGTGTAGCAAGGTGTGAACATTTCCAGATCGAACGTAAATGAAAGATAAAATTGTGCTTATTTCAGTTTTGTTATAATCCTTGGGTGTTTGGATTTGTTTATATTCGTGTCTTTAACAACTCTTTGATATTTATTACTTATGATTAGGTCTATTCCATTCAGTTCTTGTATGTATTATTGCTAGAAAGGGCTTTCCATATAGGTTCCGTTTTAAGTGTTTCTGTATTCTCTCTTTCTGTTCTTTATGCTTCTTGGATTTTGTTTCCTTTTCTCTGCATTGTTTTTTTTTTTTTTTTTCTTTCTCTTATTTTGTTGTCTCAGGGACTCAGTTTACACCCTACTAAGTGTAAACCCTACAGTTTACACTCAGTTTAAACCCTGAGTTTAAACTGGCAACAGCCTACCTGTTGCCTTCCCTCCCAGCTGCACCCTGTTAGTAATCAACTGCCTGTCTCTTGTCTACGATCACACTCTGGATTTAAGCTAACTGGTTTTCATTATCCTTTGCTGGGTTCTCCTGTAAAGACCCCAACACTCCATGCTCTGTTGTAAGTTTGCCTTTTTTGATAAATATCTCCATTTTACATCTGTCCTTCTCTGCAATTGAGTCATTTCTATAATATAAACAAGAGAACAAATTTGTCAACCCTGAAGTTGTGTTTTGTTGTGTTTTGTTTTTTTTTTTTTGATCACAAACATATAAACCCCCCCCCCCCACCCCAATATTTCTTGTCTGTTTGAAAGCTGTGTCTCGCAACATTGACTGTTTTCTCCAAATATGTGAAGTACAAGATTCATATGTATTCTCAAAGTCAAAATTTTATATTTTACCAAGGTAAAATTTTCATAGTCAACAGTCTTCTATAGCTTTATTTCAAATACACTTTTATATTGGTTGGGTTTTATTACGAAACCTTCAAACAGTAAAAATAATGTGAAGATGAATACAATGAGAGTGGAAGGAGAGAATGGGAGATAATCATAAAGATGGAGCAAAGGTTAAAAAAAATAGATGGATGGATAATGGACATATGATTGGATGAATTGATAGAAAAATGGATATTGTTAATATGCATGGATGGGTGAATGGATCAATAGTAAGTTGGATGGATAGTTGGATTGATGAATGGACAGTCATATAATGGACAAATGGATGAGAAATGGGTAGATGAATAAATGTATGGTCATAATAATGGACAATTTAATGGATGGATAGATGGATGGACAGATGGATGTACAGATGGTTGGATAATGATGAAAATATGAATGGATAGTTCAATAGAAAAGCAGACAGAAGAATGGAGGGATTGTTTTGATTTATAGTTGGAAAATGGGTGGAAGGACAGTTACTGGGCAAATAGAAGAAAGGAAGGATGGACAGATGATAGCTGGAAAGGTGAACAGAGAGGCAGATGAACAATTAGACGACTTGGATACAAATTTTAGAGGACGGGATAGTTATCTGACAAAACAAATATTTTGCCAAACTCTATTTTTTGTCATATGTATCCAGACTTTTCAAGATTATGAACACTGGAAATTACTATTATTATTATCATCTGGGCATTAAGGTGTGTACTTTAGGACAGATGGCCTATATTACCATTTAGGCCATTTCTGGTTGATTTCTGGTTGATACCTTTCAGTATCAACCAGAAAGGTCTGGTTGATACTGACCTTTCCTTAAATAAATTTATAGGATATATAAATAGTTTTAATGCTCACATTAAACCAAATTGATCAATCTGTCACTGAGTTAAAAGAAAAGTAAATACTCACAGTTCAGATGACATTTGTTATCTTGATGTCACTTCCTACCTGTATGTTGCTGACAAATCACTTAATTGAAGGTTTGTTAATTTTCTGAATGGCTTACTGATCATGCTTATTAAAATAACAATGGTTGACTGAAGACAAAGCAATCAGAGAAATAATAACTGACAATCAGCTGAAATGTCTTAAAATTCCACAGTAATATAAAAAAATTTTTACTGCTGATTTCATATTTAAAAATCTGTCTTTATAATTAAACTAGGGATGCAGTGATTTCCTTAATATTGGTAACTGGTTGATACTTACAAGTAAAGCTAATGTTATCCACCTGTGCTAAGGTCTCCCCTGTTACCACCTCAGCAACTTTTATATTTAGCAATACTTCAGACAAATAGAAATGGTATCAGCCAAAATCAGAATTGGAAAGTCAAGCTTTTTAAAGATTGTTAATTGCCGATCTTAAGTATTTTTAAATAACCATTTTATCAGAACTTTTAGGCAAAGACATGACTTAAAATTTTTTTTAAATGTCTTAATTTTATGTAGTTCTTGTTTGATATAGCATTCCAGACAATGAGGAGGTCTGACTTTCGTGCTTTACCCAAACTTCTGCTGACTCTTCATGTGTTGGCCTCAGGGTCCTTTCAGCAGATGGTGGCTCATGCAGTAGAGATGTCACACTCACTTTTGTACTGTCTGGGGCACTTAAGGCAACAGCATGTAGCAGCAGAGGCACACTGGCTTTCCACAAGTGGTAGATGGAATCAAAGCTTACTTGTTCTTGACAGCAGAGTTTCCAAGTGTCATGTGCACAGTGGATGGAACTCTGTTTTCCATAATACAACATTTAGGCAAACTAGAAGACATTTCCTCTTCATGGATGTCTTCTGTGGTCTTTTCTGTTCCACATTGTTTTCATGGGTATTTATCACAAGCACAGTGAGAACACATTATTTATTTTAAATCTCTAAATCTAGCAGTCTCATTCTAAACACAGTTTCCTTGATATTACTCAAAAAAATTAAGCAACATTTACCAAACATTTTTTGTAAATTTGGTCAACTAATTGATATTAAAGGCTTGTTGATTTTTTTTTACACTAAAACATTAAAATTGATTACTTAAAAAAGATAAGATGTTCTAAATACTTACTTATCCGGTTTACTGAACTAATTAGAATGTGAGTTAAATACTTCATAATTTTATCTTCACTCCTTATATTAACATAGTAAAAGTTTCAATTCAAGAACACCTGACATTTTTATTAAAGCAACATCTCAACAGGAAACATATTTTGCCTATTTTAGTTTTAGGTGCCTTATCCACACTGGTCTGTGTGGTTCCCTTAATGACATACAAACACAATTGGGCAAAAACATTTCAATGCAAAATAACATAAGTACAAACAAACTGCACAGATGTTATGCTACTTTATCCAAATGACATCTAGGGTTAATGCCACAAGTGAAACTGAAAATGCGGTTTCGAGTTTGGAATAAACTGAAACTTTAAGAAAAGACTGCAAAGCATTTCAAGTTCAACGGAAGACTTTTGTTAACATGTTACTGGAAATGTTTCACAATGACTTCTATTGAAATGCAACAAACAAAACAGATATTATACAAGCCAGGGCTTATCATCCATCCTGGAGTTTCTACTATTTGGTTGTTTGTTGCTTCTACTACATACAATTTCAGTTCACCTTTCAATACAACTCATCAAATCAAACTTGTGCAACAGATTCAGATAAACAATTCTGCCAGTTTAAAATAAATCTACAGAGTGATCACATGAGCTTAAGTCCACTCTCTCCCATAAAATCAATGTTTCATCTCAGAGTTACATTTTTTCTCTACCTGGTAGAGAAACATTTCTCTACCTGGTAGAGAAAAAATGTCATACAGTTATAGAATAATTAAGAAAACCTTGGAAACTGTGGTAAAATTCTGAGAAAATTTAGAAGAGTAGGTTATTCCGACAAAACTAACACAGATTAATAAAGATGCTAAGAGCAGGTGCCAAAATAACAACAGTGTAACCTTAAATAGTACATGTGCACAGTGGATGGAACTGTGCACAGATTTCTACAGACTCTGAAAAAATCTGATGCTGTTCATGACCCACGCTAAGCACAACTCCTTGCATTGCTGGAAATTGACATCTTCTTGACTGTATTTCTGATTTAAGCTGTTAATGTAAGTTTTATAAACATTTCTTTTATAAGCATTTCACTCCATTAACTCCAACACGGTGCTACAGAAAAGTCCCATATAATTACCAGTAAATTTAGGACAACTTTTCTGATTAAAAAAAAAGGAAAATTGTTATTTTTTTTTTTTTTTATGCATTGGACAACCTTAACAGTTAAAACTATATTAGCAGCATTTTTGCTTATTTGCATCTCTTTGTAAATGTGCACACAAGCGTTTGGAGGCTGCGTCCTCAGAGGCTGCCTGTGTCTCGCCTGATGTGACTGATACATCTTACTGACTCAGACGAAGCAGAAACTTCACAGGCTCATCTGAAAACCTCTTCACGGTCCCGCTATGACTTTTACTAAAGGCCATTTTCAATAAATGTCAGGCTCCAAATATTGGTAAACAGTTTTAGCTCTGATCAAATTCCAGAGGGGAGTTATACACCATGAGGTTACCATGTCTGTAGGATTACAGGGGTTCCACTTCCGAAATGGCACATTAAACAAATGGAGCATTTCCCTGTGGTGATGGCAGTATTTATTCCCGCCACTGTGGAGGACTGCCCTTTCACTTCATGTCCCTGCTTTTCCAAATGTTAAAGCCCTCCCTTGCCTAGCCTATTACTTATGAAAGGTTGTTTCACCACACTACAAAGAGCACTTCTGGAAGACAAGCTGGTGAAATTGTTTTATTTAGTTGTATAGATCAACTTTTTATGGCACGTTTACTCGTTGCTCTAACAGGGAAAGGGATAAGTAAAAATTAGCTAATAGACAGTCTAAAATCCAACGACTGGAAGTATGTCAAAGATCAGGATCCGCACAAAGTAAAACATTTAGATAAATGGATAACAAGTTATAAATTTGACGGCCGTTTAAATTAATGTTTTGATTGTTTATTCTATGTTACATGACTTTGTGTTTTTATGTTTGTTATGATGTAGAGCACTTTGAAATGCCTTGCTGCTGAAATGTGCTATACAAATAAAATTTGATTGATTGATTGATTAACGGGAACATTTCTCCTAAGCACTCTTTAATGTAAAAGTTAGCACTATGCAAATTCTTGCCTTCTTTGCTAGGTACCTGTAGTTGTGTTGATGTTTTTTTTTTCTTTATTGGCTCAGAATCTATAGAGAAAACTGCAGTTTTATTTTACAAAAACACAAGTCAACAGTTCCTGAAATTGTGTGATTTATGGTGAATGAAGTAGGTGGTTATCTGTGTCCTGATGCAGATCTGTACTATTTGGATTGTTCATTGTCCTTGTCGGTCATCTTCCCCCAAGGATAGGGAACGACTGGCCGCTGAGAACGGATTATTGATGTTATTGTCATCAGCGGTCACCTCAGAGTGTTGGAAGTCATCAGTGCTTTTTACAGGTTCACTGGTTTTTAATCAAATTCATATGTACCAAAATAACTGTAAAACAGTTTCAGTGGACGGTGTTGAGCATTAAAACATATATTTGTTGTGCTTAAAAAGGGCCTGCTACGGTAATGAGTGAAGAAAGGAATATAACTGATGTTGAGCCTTACAGCTCCGATTATTTCTACTGAAGCATCGGATATAACTGTAGGATCCTTTCCAACCTATTAGAATAACCCTACCTATACCTTTAAAAATAGAGTAGAGCTGGGTGATGAAAAGATAACAATATATCATGAAATAAGTGTTCCTCAATCATGAGAATAATTGAGAATAGGTTGGTAGAACCTATTTGATGTACAGAAAAGTTGAATAGGTCCATGCTGGGCCAATCATGTGGCTAAAATAGAGCCATGCAAATTTGATGCAGACAAAACATTAGGAGCCACAAAGTGCTAACGGCTAATGCCTGACGTATTTAGCTATTTAAATTTGGACAAAAAAAAAACAAAGCAGTGTCCAAATTGAGTAAATGTTCCTCCAAAGTCAGAGAATGCCACTAGCGTGTTTTGCCACGTGAACCAGTAGTACCGCTGGAGCACGCATGACATAAAACGTAACAATCCAAGATGAGAGCAACTGCTTGGCCTCCCTGAAAACTGAGACTGTGTGACATAATTTCTGACCCAGCACAGCAAACATTCACATCGCTGAGACAGTAGTCCACGGGTAGGTTTAGTTTTTTTTATCAGAATAGACAGTCTGCTTTATTCATTAATTTTTTGTCTTTCAAAGTTGTTGAAGTTTGCACCGTGGACAAATTATTATTATTTTCTTTCCAAGACAATGTTTATTGAGTATTTTTTACCTGAAAGCTGCTTAAATTTGCACTGAGAATGTTGTTTTTATTTATTTATTTATTTATTTTTGACTGCTTATTCTGTAAAAAAAAAACAAAACAAAAAAAAAATAACAAAAGTTAATTTAAAGTGGGATATGCAAAAGACAGATTCTGAAAATGTATATTTCAACCACTTTCTTAGTTAACGTCAACCACAAACATTTTTTACATTTTTTTTCCAATTTTCACTCGAGACATAATAAGTTTTATAGCAGATATTCAAGTAGATATGCATCGCATCAGTAAAAGGCAAACATAAAATATGAAACTTCCTTATAAAATTTATTTCTTATGTAAAGGGGTAAATTTATTATTTTTATATTGCATCGAGGCATTGCTGTCCTTAAAAGAACTAAATATACAGCTCTGATGTAGAGTGAAATTTTTAGGACTCTAATCCGTACCTGGAGGGGGAGCATAGCTAAAAGAACCAAAAGAGGAGATTAAATCATTTTTGATGCCACCACATGTAATCAGTTTAAAGCCAGGTTTTCTATTTTTTCCCCCCCCCAACTTCTGAATACACTTTTCCTGACATTTCACTTACAGACAGGTTATTTGTTCAGGCATATGAACATACTCTTTTAGTTCTTTCACAGCTATTTCTGTAAAACCTACTGGATTTGCTTTGAATCTGTTCCATTAAATATGCACATACAGCAGATACCGAGAAGAAAAGCACCCAGATGGAAGGCTTTGGAGAGAAGAAATGTAATAACTACCCCAGCATAGTCAGTCTGACTTCATTATATGAAAGTGGGACACATACATGTTGGGTAAATGTAAGAAAAAATAATAAGTCGGAAAAGTGCTGTATGAGACCTTTAGTAGCTAATAATATACAATAAGGCCCTGTTGTGATGCTGTCCTGCTGTGCTGCAAACTGCTGTTTATGCTTTTATCATGCTGAAGGTACAACCGTCTCTCATGACAATGTGATTTAATTATGAAAAGAAGAACTTTGTGTGTACTGATAGGCAGGACTTATGATTTTTCAAAATCATACATAAAACATTTGAGTCTTGTTTGCTTTATTTGTTCTTATGTATAAAGAACAAAATAAAGCATCAGATTAGAAGTTTTAAGCTGAAAAATTCCCTGTTCTATACATAGCTTTTTTCTTTATACAGATATGGAAAATGTAATTGAATGAATGTGCATCTTGCTACAGTAAAACACTGATTCTAGTGAAAGTGAAGTCGGTCTAGAAAAACCTCATCTTTTTGCTGTCAGCATCTGACTTTTCTGAAGTCGTAAAGGAAGTAGTTGAGTTGTTGCCAAGTTTTCTGAAACATTTACTTGTAAAATAATAAAAAATATGATTCTGAACTTTTCCAAAAACATTGTTCATTGTCTTGTGAGCTGGGTGTGTCAGGCCATCTCTTGGAACTACTGCAAGCGTGCTCACAAGCACTACAAGTAAATGAGTCTTATAATGTCAGAGAATCTGTTTGCAAGAATACTGAGATGAATCTAGTTTATGTCACTCACCAGGATACTGGCACATTTTTCACAAAGAACAATGTGAGAACTGATCAACAGTTTACTGCAGAATACATTTTTAATATATTGAAGTGTTTCAGAGCTGGCTATCTGACTGTGGAAAACCAAAACATCTTCTTGATCAAACCAGAAAACAGCTGCCTCTGGATGTAGCCCTGTTTAAGCACTGCATCCAAGAAAAAACCCCACATACTATTCACTTATTGTATATCTTACTTATTATATAAGGCAGGGCGTGAATGTAAAATACAAACTCTGCAAATTGAATAAAAGTAAATGAAAAGTAAAGGATATTAAGACAATTCTTTAAACCAATCATAATTTTGATACCTTTTGTCCAATCACACAAAGGTTGAACAAATCCAAACCTTTGTATGGTTTGGATACAAAATGGATAACACATTTTAGGTGTGTTAACCAAACACACCTAAAATGTGTCTGGATTTGGACATGTTGCTATTCAAACCATACACCTACAAGCAGTCCAGTGAAAAAAAAAAAAAAGCCAAAGGTCCATGAGCACATATGTCTTCCTGCTTTGCATTCTCAGGAAAATTACATATTAATACGACATTAGCTACTCCTTCTAAAAGGCTGAAATTTGCACAATACCCAGGTTGACTCACTTGGGTATTCATTTTCGCATATATTTATAAAATTTTGGGTCACAAGCCATATGTACCACCACTTTTCATGGTGTCTTTCTGCCCTTATTATACTTGTATAGGACACATTTCATCAAACTTGACGGGGTATGGAATCAGAAAAACAAAAGCGTTATCATATTTTAAAAGGTATTGGATGGTAAAATAATGATTGCACTGAAGAAAGCCAAAGGAGTAAATATCCTTTCCCAGCCGGTCAGCACTTCATAGTTTAATTAACAAAGACTCTGACGACTCTCCTGAGTGTCGTGTGACCTTACGAGTGATCCCAGCTACCCCAAAACACCTATAATGGATTTTACTGCTGTTAAGGTGCCGACCATTAGAAACCACAAGGCCTCTTCTTGCCAGCAGCCATGATATGCATCCACAGAAAGCAGATCTTTTAAATACAATTTTTTTTTTTTTTTTTTTCCAAGCTTTTTAGTCCTTTTCAGTTGAAAGAAATGCATGTTAAATGGAACTAGTCCACCTAAATAGTATCTTTGTTCGTAGAGTTGAGACGCTGAAGACTATTCCATCTGTTTAAAACAAACTTTATAAAGCAGAATTGTTCATTTTCTCCTCATCCCAAATGGAAGTCATGGCCACACATGCTGGATACTTTCACCTTAGCCATCTGACATTCTGCTGAATGGTAGAGCCGCATAGAAATCATTTTGTTGTTGTCTGCGGAAACTTTGACACAAACATTTGATAAAACATTTGTGTGTGTAAAAGTCTAGAGTGCAGTGAAGTTTACACAAGTTCGTGACATGAGAAAAGTTGTACAAAACTATTGGTATTGATTCTTTTTAACTTGGAGGGATACAGGTGTATTCAAACTTGTTTACACAAAAGTAACACTTTTTTTTTTTAAATCATATGCTATGTAAGTCGATTCACAATGAAAAAAAAAAAACGATTTCTTAGCAGGGATGTTTTAAGTGTGACCCTGCGGCCATTTGTGTCCCTCTGAATCCTCTAGATTTTCATTCCTACATTATATTCCCACAACTTTTCCTTCTCCTGTGCCTGAATTTAGCTATGATAGTTAATCTTTCTGGACTGTCGTATTAAACTTTTGTGGTTGAAAGGAAATACCAAAATCCTAATGTGATTGCACATTGATTACATCTTAAACACTTCAAATGTTATGCTAAAATAGACAAAGTCTCTACTTGTTGTTAAAAGTAGCAACTAAAACATGCATGGCATAATCTACAGCCAGAGATTTTTTTTTTATTAGAACATGTCAGTGAAGAGGATGAGCAGCTCCAGAGTCTGAAAGCTGGGGGAGGTTGAGAACAGCAGGCCAGGCTATATTTATAGCCCACTTTAACCTCCCCTACTGTACTGTATATCCTGCAGATGACCTTACCTGTAGAATTTAGGTCTTTATACCTTCATATATATGATTCTGTCATTGTTTGACTCAGATGCCTGTAGCAGTATTACCTAAACTAATTTGTCTGGATTTTACTGGAGTCACTTTACTCTGACAGCTCTTTAAAAGTCTAGGATTTAATTACGGATTGTGTACATCCCATCAATCAGTTCAGATAAAATTCCTTTTAAATTAACAGATTGGATGAGATGTTGTATTTGACGGCTTCCTAGGACCATAAAATTCACAGTGTTAGTTTTTTGATTTTGTTTCAGTTGTGTAAAATTGTATAATTTGATCATGTGATTTTAGATAAATATAATCCTCACTACCATGAAAACAGATGTTGATCTTGGGAAAATTAGATTATACGATGACTGAAGATACAACATGTCTCAGTAACACAACACACTGGTACAACAGCACAAGCTTCGACCTTGTCTGTATTGTCTCTCTGTCATTTAGACACAGGAGTTGTTTTGTTTTTTGGTGCCTTTGTACTTTTTGAATCATTTATTTTTCTTATTTGTGGAAAAGCCTGGTCATCTCTCTCTGTCCACCATGTATTAATGATTTGTTTCTTCCCGTTACCACCTTATATGGAAATAAAATCCCTTTTGATTGTCAGGTGTGGCTTTTCTTCCCTTGCACACAAAAACAAGACAATAACATCTAAGAATCTTTTTTGTGATGAGAGAGAGCTTTGATTTTTTTCTCTTTAACGCTTTAAAAAGGATGCCTATTCCTGTCACAACCATTTTTTTCCCCATCATTTTGATTAAAACAGGTTAAAGCAGACAAAGAGAAAAACACTAAAAGAAAAAATAAACCATAAAGTGGCAGTAATATCTATTTTCAAGGCAAATATTGGCATTTTACGTTTACCATCAGTTGTTATAAAAATGTTGTATTTATGAAACATTAAAAAAATTTTGACTTGGCCCCTGCTCTTTCAGGTACGCTTCCTTTCTGCAGGTAATGTCAACATTTCTCAATTATTCCATTCATATCTGTTCTTAATAGTGTTGGATTGAGATGTAGTCCATATGAAAAGCTCAGCAGATGCACAGTTCCACTCGGTGTTTGCTAACTGCTGCCACTAGTCTGGAGGAGCTGAGTAGGGAAGGTTTGATTTGGAGACTGTAGCTCACCAATATCTTAGTAGCTTTGGTTTGTTTGTTCAGGTCCAAAAAGATCATCCATTTTGCTGAGAACATTTAACCCCTCAACCTGCAGCGGAATACCCACGTCATTTATATATATATATATATATATATATATATATATATATATGCACTAGGTAGTAATGTATCCACTTTAACGAATGATAACTTAAGTTCATATTATTTGATCTACTCTTACTGTAAAGGTTGTTTCACTTCAATAATTATCCGCCAGCAAATAATGACAGAAATTTTGGTTTGATCAATAGTTTTATTGATCCACTGTCAACTCCTGACTAAACCAACAGGCTGTAGGAGTGAGGTGGGTAACTGGTGGTATAAGTAAAAGTATTGTTTTATACACAAAACCATTACATTTGTGATTTTTTTATTAGCTGTTGCAATGCGTCACAGCAATAAATCTTATGTGTCTTGGAAAACCTGTTTATTCCCCTTTAAATCTTTCCACATTTATAAGAAAAATGCATCTCTAGGTTCAGCAGCAGAGTTAAGTGTGTCGGTGACGGCCAAGAAAAGTCTGCTGCTGCATAAAACATCTACCAGAAACTGAATTAGCTTTGCAGGGTCTTGGTGAGGACTAATGGGATGTGTTAGGGCACAGTAGTATCCCCAATTCTTCCTCATCCAGATTTAGTTTCCCAAACGATTTCAGTATGCTCAAAACTATCACTGTGAGGTTGTGGTGATAGCTTATTTGGGTCATTTGTGGAACATGAGGAGTGGTGTTATGATCTGGTCAGAGGGGATTTTAAACACAGCAGGCCTTGTGGAAGGATCATTATGGGATGATGTTGCTGACCAATAGAGGCTGAAGGAAAAGCACAGGGACAAGGTTGACAAGAACAGCATCTGATTTTGGTCACCAAATGTTTTATTGTTGAATCTTTTAAACAAACAAACAAAAAAATAGGGGCACAAGTTTAAGCTAAAAATGATTTTCCAGAAATGACCACAAGGTAAGAAAAAAGATTTGTACAAATCCTGGGTTGACGCCAACATAAGAAACTGCATAATGAAGAGACACTTAATGAAAAATGTGGAAAAGTATGGACTTTTATTCAAGTAAGAAACAATATTAAAAAATATTTGGATTTTCATAACTTTATCCTACTTTAGTGTATACAAGTTCCGTCTGTCAAGCCATCCATGTTCCAAATGGTAATCTTAACCATGAATTCAATTTTAGTTGGTAATATATTAAATGTATGATCTTTCAGACTACAAATATTTGCTAGATTTTTCTGTGTTAATCCTTTTGCTTTGCAACACTCTAGCCATTAATTGGTACTTTTCTTATTTTTGTGCATAGAAGCAATCAGCTGCAGTCAGTTGTAACTACTAAGAAAATCATCAATTTAAAAATTATTTCAGAACTTACTCGATATGTAATTTAATTACTTATCCAGATGTGGAGATCCAGTGTGTGTAATTTTAACCTGAAATTAATTTCACACTCAAGTTATATTAAACTTGTGCAATAATTATATATATTTTTTTTCCTCGTAAAGTATTGTCATTTGTAAATTACACATTTCATATTATGGTCAGTTAAAACAACAGGCAAAAGAATAATCTAGAAGGTTTTGAACATTTCGGAACCATGATTTATGTTAATGCCAGTAACAACCCCATCTTTAATAAAACGCAACTGCACCAAACCTAAATTTTCATCTGGATTCTGTTTTGATTTACATATAAACTTTTTTTATTATTATTATTATTCCTTGCAAATGCTACAAAGAAAAACTTCCCATAAGTTGCAGTTGGACTCTTTAAGAAAACAAGTATCAACAATGTTGTGAAAAGCTATTTAGGATTCTAACTGCTGGTTTCTTTGTCTGGCAGTAGGATCATATTATTTCCTGATGGCTCCTGGTTGAAGGTTCTTTTGCACCAATGATGAGGACTATAATGTGTTTCGTAAAAGTGTGGCGAACGCATAAATAAACACATTTGGCACCTACATTAGTATTTTTTTTTTCTCAAAAATGCCTCAATGAAGCATTGGATTTCCATGCGATTTTCTTCACATGGGGGATCTTGACTCATACGTTTTAAGGTGGGAGAAAATCCCGATTCAATTTCCACATACGGCAACAGAGCCATTATGTCCCCGGTGTTATGACTCAGTCAGCAGGTGCAGATATGAGCTGTCGCTGTCTGTTGGAAACAAAACGAATGAATGGCAGTCACAATACTGAAAATCATTTTTCTCGACTTTCACCAAAAGCCGATTCTCTCGTGTGAACAGCTGCCGCCTCGGAGAGGCAGCGGTCTCATCCCTGCTGAAATCGGCGCCTTCAGCATTTTCATATTTATCCTCTAAAAATAACCGTCTGCACTTTGCTTTGTGTCTGCTGTCAAGTCTTGACACATGTCTGTATCTGTTTGCACTGAAACTAGTTGTAACCCTTACCCTACTGGAGCGTTTTAATCAATAATTTGCAGCAGAAGAACAATTTCTCCTAATCGTAAAGAGTATGTAGCTCCTTTGAGGACAATAGTGACACTTCAATTACTTTAGTTTAGATTTCAACTGCTGTTTCTGCCACTGTACAGACACATCTACTGATCTTTGTTAACTGACATTTCAGGTGCATTTTTTTTCTCTTTCACATCTGGCAGTACAGCTGTCGTAATCATTAAAGAAACCTCTCAGAATTGCTTGTGGGAACTTCTTTCATGTCTCGATGTGTTCAGATAGAAAACATACCAAATATTTGCTCTTCTTTGTGAAGCTTTCTTAAAGATCTTATCAAATCAACAATTTACAGCTCTTATTTTGCACATTTTGGAAATAAACTAGAATTACTGTCCTTTAAAAAAGTATAAATGCACCCTAAAACTTAACATTTTCCCTGAAAAAAATTATCTTAAGCATGTTTTTTGTCCTATTCTGATCTGTGTTTGGGTTACTTTCTTTCAGCAGGGACAGGAAAGTTGAAAAGAGTTGTTCAGAAGATGGGTGAGGCAAAAAAAAAAAGACATAAAAAAGAAAGACTTTGGAGAAACTGCAGAGATTTACAACTCTTTTAATGGGATAACTATTAGCATGTCTCAGCAATCCACAAATCAGGGTTTGATGTTAGACTGGCAAGAAGAAAGCAATTGATGAAGTCAGACTGAGAAAAAAAGACAGAAAATGATGAAAGGTGTTTCAAAGAAATCAGAAGCAACCGTCAGTTGAGTTCAGGTATTCAGCAATCGCCTGGATTCTTCAGAAATTTGGTCCAGAACAATCCTGTGTGATGCTGCTAAAATAACATTTTCAGCCCACGTTTCCAACAGTGTCAAAACTAGCCAATGGCAGCATGGTGATTAGGGACTGCTTTTCATTGGGGAGAATCAAGTTTTTTTTCTTTTTCATACCGATTTCGAAAATTTTACATTTCTCTAAATCTTTGGATGTCTGAAGAATAATAAAAATAAAGCTTTTATCTTTTTGAATCGCAGATAAAAATTGGATACTGAACATCCATCCAAAATAACAATATAATAACCTCTCTAGAAGAAGGTACAGGTTTAAAATGATCAACGGAAACTCCAGAAACAAGATTTTACAGCTTATCTACAGGATTAGCTCACCATCTTTTGAATTTGGTAAATTTATGCGACGTATGCTGGAAAAATATCGTCGAATTGTTGGGTACTTAAAAATGAATGCGGCTATTCAACCAAAATGTCCTTAACTTACACCTCTAAAGGGTGTGAACACCTATGTAGGTAGTTTATTACATCTTTTTCAGAGCAGCATCTTCACTTGAGTGATTGGCATCTCTGGTATCTCCTTTAAAATAATATCAATTGTAGGAAAGGAATAATGCAAAAAATAAGAAACAAATATTTATATTTGCGTTAAACTCTGATTCACAAGAACAGCATATCTCATTTAGAATATCTTCAATATTGATAAAATAAACAAATGCACAGGCTCATACATTCAGATCACAAAGAGTAATTACCAAGAGCTAAGGCCAAATTTAAAACATTTCAACTTCACTTGTGTGGCAGCGGTCGACCTTGCATGGGATTCATCTCGCTGCATTGCTTTTTTAGCTCCGCACAGCACAGACATGAATGGGTTTGGAAACAGAGTGCAATGCTCCAGTCATCTTATTTGAAAGAAGATGAAAACTTTCAGTCTTTCTGTTTTTCCCCAAATGTTTCCTAGCTTGCAGTCAGGGTGACCTCGCTGGATGTCCCTCCCTTGCAAAATTTTTATGTGTCTAAAATGTTTTTTACTTGAGAATAAACTGAATGTTGGACTATGTTGTTTGCAACTCGCTCTCAAACTTATCTTAAATCTTTTGCTTTAATACTTGATTTTTCTGATTGTTGAATGTTGTTTTATTTCGCTTGTTTTTTTTATGTTTAATTGCCTCACAACAGAAAACCGATAAAAGTTCTGCTATTACAGTATTGGTTACAGTAATATGATCAAGTGGCACTTGCAAAAGTTTCCAGATTTCTTTTATTGTTTATATTTTGTTACACAAAACTACAGATTTCAGACCCGCTTAGGAGAGTGAGACGGCTTAGATCAGAACACATTAATGAAATGGTCCAGTCAATTTTCATTTCCCTGATTCTAAGATCTTTAAAGGACAGAACTAAAATATTCCCTAAAACTGAATGAAACACACAATTTCCTTCTTCACTCCATATCCAACTTCACCTTTTACCCCCTGCACAAAAAATTACTCAGAAATTCTCTCCACAGATGCTTCAGTTGTCTCTGATAATGACAAGAGACAAACAAATAAAATAAATTACAATTTCTTCTGGCATACCTGTCAGGAAATTATAACATCCTCATAAGTCTGCTATCGTAAAAACTGGTGCAGACACAAATGTGACTGATTCGACCTGACAGTTGAGATATTTTTTCCTGTTTTATTGAAACTACAGGATATATAAGCTGGCAGAATCAAAAATTGTTAAATAAAAATTTAAATCCTAAAAAAAGTACAAACATAAGTATGCAAGTGAAACACATTTATTCTTTTTAGGGGAAATATGCAACAATGTGTACAAATCCCATGCAACTGTGCTCTGCTTAGTGAAAACCCACATTCTCCCTATAATGATTACTAATTCCCCACCTCCCAGTTGGAAATGAAAGAGCCACTGAGCCTCGCTCTCAAAGCACAGCTCCATGGCTACTCACCAGAACATGGCCGAGTGAATAGATGAAAAACCAAGCATGTCTGGAGCCGATGTCACTGACAGCTGCTCCTTCTGCAAATGTGGCTCTTTTTTGTGGTGGAGTGACCCTTTTATACTGTCTAATGCTTGGTTTCATTTGATTTTTGCATATGTTTTAGTTGTCTGTACAGTTTGACGCTATAATGTTAAGCACTTAAGAAGTTAAAGAAGTTAAAATACATTAAGACATTATTATTTAGTCTATAATGTACACTCAGAATGATCCAACAGTAAATATATCTTTCCTGGTGTCTTTTTTAAGATTCAGCTCTCTGCATGCTTCTTCCACATTTTTTGTTGTTGAAGTTAGTGCCATCTTTTATTACCATGCAAATTGTGACGTCGTCATGTAACCTAATTCTGTAACATTTGGCCTAAAATGTTACAGAATGTGTTGTGTTGCCCTCTTTGTTGGTAAGCTGAAAAACGTTGATAGGAGTTTTTACCTTCACCCCATTTTAATTGCAATTAAACATGTCATTGTTATCATGTTTTTCTTTCTTCAGAGAGTAATCTTGCGTAAGTGGGCAAGTCTGGGAAAGCTAACAACAGTTCTATCTCCATGTTTTAAGAAGAAGTATAATGCATTGTGTTTTGGGATGTTTGGGCTACTTTATGTTATCAAATGGGCACCATTTTCGTCGTCGGGCACTAATCAGGCCTGGGTCTCATTAACAAAATTGAACTAATAATTAGTATTTAACTCATTTATGATCTGAGAAACCGGGAACATGCTATTTCAGGTTTTGTCAAGCTGTTTTATGAAAGTGACACACACTTTCAGAGCACTAGAAATGTTAAATGTGTGTGAAAGGTCATATCTGATGTTTGCGTTCACTAAACACAGGCGCCAATTAGTGTGGAGAGCCCCTCGTTATTGCCCTACCATGTTTGTCGAATTCCTGATGCATGTTTCTGTTTGAATGCCTTTGTGAAAAATCTGAGAGTAGTTCTTTATTGATGGCTGTTAGGTATTGGGAGGGGAAGCTGTTTCTCTGCTGCAGACTGAGTAATGCTCATGCTGTTGTGTCCATTTTGAGGTGTGGAGGCTTCGCTGAGTGCCTCCTCCTAAAAAAAAAAAATTGTTCAGCAACCTTGAAACATCTGTCTTGCTGCTTGTGTATCTTTATTTATTTGAACTTCTGACAGAAGTATGTTTTTTCCTTTTGTTGCTTTGCACATTCACCAAGAAAAAGCCAATTTTGCACCTTCATGCATCTCTTTTCTTCATTGTCCCTGATGGTGAAAATCAACAATTCAAATGTTTGATCTCATCAAGCAGAAATTTCTGTTTAAAAAGTCTGAATCATTGGGTTGTTACTGGCTCTTTCATACTTTCTGACCTGCCTTCTCTGTTGCCGAGCGGTACACGAGCAAATTCAGAAGGTAACAGGCTGGTCCCCGGAGAACTGCCAGCACACAAAGTGATGATAAGTGTCAAGACTGATTTCAGAAGACTCTGTGTTTAGATCCCACCCCTCCTCGCAATTCCCCGGGGTGCCTTTGAGCTACACCGCCGTGCAGCGCCATGCTACGTGCTATGTTACGGCTCGCCCTCAGGGAAGCAAAGAAGGGAAGAATCACTAAGCTACTATTGTGATTTTCTTTTTTTTTCTTTTTATTTTTTGCAAGTGAAGCAGCTTTATAAAAGTAGTAAGAATTGAGTCTCCAAATAGCACCTTAAAGTGAGAAGCTGGCATTTTGAAATGAGGCACAGAGATAAAATCTTTTATTCAGATCTTATTCTTAATACGAACCCCCTGCCTGTCCATATTTCATGCAGCGTTTAGTAGCGACGAAATGTGACGAGGTGAAGCCAGTAGCCTTTATTTTTGTGAGGCTTTTACCACCAAGGGGAAAGTTGGAGACACAGCAAGCCAAACAGTTCACTGAAGAGCCCACATGGTGTGCTTGACCTGCTGACCTGGTCCGCTTTGTCCTTCTTGTCTGTGGCATTCACTGGAAACAAACTGCCACGGATGGCTTCCTCCAGATTAAATGTTGACTCTCTCCAAGACTGACAATTTACCTCGGCTTTTCTCCCAACAGCAGGACATGGTGAATAAACATGGCGGGCTCCATATAAGAGAGGCCACGTATATATGTGTACGTGCTAAAGCTTGAGGACACAGCCAATGCAATCATCGTGGCCCCTCGGTGCGGCATCTATCAGGGAGCTGATGGATTCCATTAATAAAAGACCTTTGGTGTTGTATCCTCTGTACAGCATGTAGTCTGTCAGTGCCACCAAAATAATATTGACCTAATCATTCTCCTCCCCTGGAGCACCGACTTCCAACCTGAAATAACACTGTTATTTTTCCCATAATGAGATGTTGACATTTACAGATAAATTGAAAGAAGACTTTCACCAATTTCATTGCACGAGTACATGGTAATATAAATAAAATGTTGTCCAATAGGCGTTTTCCGACGTTACTCTACTACGCAGAAAACGACTGAAGCAAGTGACTAATTGAAAACTGCAGCAGACATTTTGTGCATGCTATGATTCTAAAAGAGGAGCCGTATTGAACGCCTTCAATAGATTTTTAAGAACATTTTTTTGCTGAATGGTGTAAAACAATAGCTTTTTCGTCTTCCTTAGCTCCAGCTCAATTACAGCGAGAAAAAGTAAGCCTTGCCAAACCACAAGGCAACTGAAGAGGAAGGCGGACAGGCTTTGTCCCGTCTTCTTTCATTAAAGGATTCTGACCAAGTTTGAGATTGAAAAAGTGAAGAGTTCTTGCACTCGGATCGAACTTTGTTTAAGAGTTCGATGAGGTTGCAGGCTGACTCAGAGCCACAGCTTTCCAGTATTTATTGGAAGCTTTGGAGCTCTGTGACGAAAACGAGTATTTACTCATGATAACATAAACTGTTGTTCCATCAATCAATACGTTATGATACTCTATGTGAAATCTGGAATTGACATTTAGTCAAACCAATTCAGATCACATATTTATTCTTTGTATTTATGATAAATTTGTTATCAGAGTCTTTCTCATTCACTGCATGACCTTTCTTGCTGAGGGATTTTATTTTTACAATATTGTTCACACATTCAGCTCTGCACACTTTAGTTTAGGCCGGCAAGTCAATTATTACCTTCTTTTTTCTCTTTGTTTACTTAAGACCTATATGGCAAGAACAGAGATTTTTGTTGTTTTTTCCCCCAGACCTGCAAAAAACAAAAAAGCTTACAGGTTCCTTGTTCTTGACACATTTTTGGCAGAATGTTTTTAAATCTCCAGATGTAGACGGAGAATAAAATTGACCAGAGAAAGCAGTCTTGCACGTATTATTTGTTTACTTAGATTTATAAAGGCCAAATGGCAAAAAACAGTTCTAAATAATACAATTTGAAACAATTCAGCATAGTTCTATAAGGTTTCATCCACTTTTTATTTTGTATTTTCCAACCCACCTATGCCATGGATTTATTTGAAGCATCACTCTTCAGTCTTTTCACAGAACTTTGGATAAAATAAGGCAATTTATTTGCAAGGGCAGGGAATTATTACCTATTCTGTTCTTTTCAGTCGCTAAATCTCAAGGTACAGCTGAAGAGAAGTGTTTGTGAATCTTAACAATAGAGCCTCAACAGGGACATTAATATGTTCAGTGTGGGCTAGATTGGAAATCTGCAGCTTTTGTTGCAGTCACTTTTACTTGAATGAAAAACATTATAAATAGGAGACTTGTGAAACACAGGTCATTTGGTAAATTTTAATTATGTTGTTATGCTCTCAATAGTGACATGAATCAGGTTTTGTATACAGTGGATAGTTATTGCCCAGTTTCAGTGACACTGTTCTACATTGCCATTTACTGATTCCTGGAGACTTTTATTTGCAGCCTGTTTGTGTAGCAATTTAGCAGGAGAGCTATAGCCTTGGGACTTACAAAATATGTTTAGGACGCCTAAGTGGAAACGTTATTTGATCAAAGTTTAAAACAAAAGGTCAAAAGAATCAGGAAAAACATGTCCTTGAAATGTGTGCTCTGGATTGTGTGGATGGTCATTTTTCAGTTTGTGGTGATAGAAAGAGACATTGACACTCTGCAGTGAGCTGACAGCTAGAGAGAAACTGCCTGCTCATCTTCGAATTCTAAACATTGCCTTCATTTCATGTGTATAAAAAAAGGTCCATCAAACATTCTGACTTCAATTATGATTATTATTCAAGGTTTGTTGTCATCATGATTTCAATTTCATTCTTCAGAGTTTCCAGAGTTTTGTCATAGTCATGATTTGAAAACAGGAGTCCATGTCGACTTTAAAGACCTTTATTAACTTCCAGCATTCAGAATAAACATGGTGCAGAAAAATGAAAATTATTTTCACAAGTAATGTTGTGCATGAATTCCAATATAGTTGTTAAATTTGATAAACACAGAACTGTGGAAAAATATTTCCTCCTTTTCTGTTTTTGCTTTTGTCACTGTGTTGGCCCCTTATGTGTGGCAATGTGGCCGGTAAATTGTTTGTCAGTTCAGGCCCTTGATTGTGGGAGGTGCCTCTGATTACTTGGCCACCTGGATTGTACTTATGAACCGTCATTCCACTCATGAGAATATCCAGGTGCAGAAGACAAGAACCAGGCCCAGAGAAGACCCATCCGAGATCCAGGCCCAGTCGGATCCAGAGGGGGCGCCGGCAAATCGCTTGACAGGTTGTGGGAGTTAGGAGCAGAGACCTGTGGGGGCCAACTGGTTTTGTATACCAGTTGGCCCCAGTCTGAGGGAGCCTGCGCTGGGAGCACATCTTGGGCTGCTGCTCATTATTCCCTAGACAGTAATTTTTAAAAACTGCCTCTGGAGGGCAGAAAAAGTATTCTGGTTGTCGTGTCCTCCCTGTTTTTTGTTGCGACCATCTGAGCTGGGCACTAACATCACACTTCAAAGTCTTAATTCATCAAACCCATTTTGAAATTAGAGAAACATGACCAGAATAAATACAAAATGCAGACTGCAGATGAGAATTTGATTTAGAAAAAGTTAATAATGGTGCCAACCAACCTGGCCTTATATGATACCTGGATATTGCAGAATTAATGGTTGTAATAATTAAGCAACAGCCCATAATTATTTTATGCAAAAGGTAACAGGATGCACATCTTCTAAAAAGGTTGTTTTGTCTTATCAGCTGCATAGAACATTTTCCCAAACATCTTGGCCATCCTCAGTTTTTTTTTTTTTTTTTTTTTTTTTTTTTTAAAATTTTGTTTTATCGCCGGGGATATTTGTGTGGGGCAACTCCCGTTTATGCAATTTTTAAGTAGGTTTTTTATTTTAGGTACATTAACACAAACA
>CAEGAD010020804.1:0-10039 GCA_903067055.1 Poeciliopsis paucimaculata | reverse complement strand
ATATATATATATATATATATATATATATAGATGTTCTATAAAACAATGGATGCCAACTCTGAACTTTTGGGTCTGCTGTCCTTCATGTATTAGATGTGTTCATGCTCCAGCAAACCTAATTAAACTGATTGCATTACCTCCACAGGATACTATCAGGTTCTGCAGGAGTCTGTTTAATGACTCATTCATTATAATGTAGCAACAGAGGAACATCTAACTATCTATTACCAGTGAAGGATTTCTTTGCTCTTAAAATTATAAAGTTTAAGAGCTCTTAAAATTATAAAGTTTAAGAGCAAAGTAGCACTATAAAGTGCTACTTTGTGATACCCCAGACTCCAACATGAGAAATATTATTCATAAGATAAGTTAAATCTCTGTCTATTTTAACCACTAAATGCATTTAGACAGCCAGAATGGGAATCCCAACACAGAGCTCAGACAGTTACTGTTGGGTTTTGTGAAAATGCCCAAAGCATCTTGTGCATATTGCTCAGGTAAATGCTGCCGAGGGATAGCTAATACATCTTTAATTCTTTAATCTCAGCTGCCTGGTCTGAAAGCACACACAGATTATACTCGTGATGTTGCTGGATTGACTTGTATGACATGATTGAAAAAAAGTGATCTGCTTATCCTGCTTGCTTACCACACAATGTTGATCTGAATGTGGCTGCAGCTATATCCAATCCTGGTATATTTCTACATTTATCATGTAGAAATAATCAAAACATCACATTTTAATGTGTATGGCCTTTGCCCGAGGAATAGACTAGTGAAATGTCACATGAGACAGTGAAAATTGTTTACAGGAAAGTGTGTTTACCTTTGTAACCATTTCCTCATCTCAACTTAGAGCCACTAATCCCAGGCTTTATAAACCACAGTCATTTCCCCATAACTGAAAACCTTTTTTATTATGACCAAAAATTTAAAATAAATTCAGTTAAACCAATTTTATTAAATTAAGCTCAATTCTACATTTTTGCATGACTTTCACTTGACAAAGAAGTATATTGTCTTTTTATATGCTAATCTATTTTTCACCCTTTTTAGACGTCATATGTCATTATAGGGCAAATGTACCTAAATTGAGAATCTGCTGGTGACACTACTTCTCATTTCCTGTTTGAAGCCTCACTCAGCACACAGGATGACTAAATGACCTGAGTATTTTGAGCTTAAAGATGATCTGACCATCACATGCTTATTAAAAGTCACTCAGAAAATGTGTCTCTGATTTGATGTTAGCGATCGGAACAAGCATGTTCTGAAAAAAAGCAAATATTTATTGACCTACCAAAGTTTAAAAAAATACACAGGTCTACAAGAGAGGTTTCATTTCAGTTTCCAAAGGCTGCACTTCTCTGAAAATTATCCTGTGATCAGAGGTGGCATGCAAAACACTTTTAAGGATTCAGCACCTACAAAATGCAGCATAGAGCACGGTCTGTTTTGTTTTGTTTTGTTGTTGTGCTTTTGGGGCATACCTTGTATCATACATATTTTTTTTCTCTCCCTGATTTTGGTAGATTTCCATCAAGCCTCTATGTTATCTTTTGGGGTGGGGGAACTGATCATTGTTGGCCTCATTGGGCACTTGCCTTCATGTGTTTTCTTCAATTTTTTAAAAATAAACTAAAGTAAATTTTAAAAAAAAATATATATATATATAGATATATCTATATATCTGTATATATATATCTATATATATATGTACATATATATATAGATATATATATACAGATATATAGATATATCTATATATATATATTATAATTGACACATTTTTCCACTGTATAATGATTCATAAAATACATAATGTGAAATTTGTTTGTGAACACGTCATCTAAATGGGTTTAAACAAATTGGTGTTTTAAGGTGTTCACACCTATGCAGTAGGTTATTCCATCTTATTTATTTTTTCATATTTTCTCCCCACATTCTGTACAATTCAACAACTCATTCAAACTGTCCAGGATAATGTCACATAAAAACACTGTTCTAGTTTTTGAAGTTTGAAAATTAGAGTGATGGAATTGCCCCAACTATTCCATCACCTTTGATATTTTAGCATAAATATTTTTGACTCTCCTTCCTGGCAAATAAAAGCAGCAAAATGTTGTTTCCTTTGTTCACAGGTGAAAGTTTACAACCTGGATGAAAACAAACACGGACCAGATGACGTCTTGGTTATGGGCACAGATGGATTGTGGGATGTAACGACGGACAAGGAAGTGGCAGAAGTTGTTTCCACCTATTTATCACGCTGTGACCCATCTGATCCGATGAGGTAAACAGTTTCATAAACTGTATTTTCTGTTCTGGCTTTTGCCTCCTGAATATTATTTAGTAAACAAAATTGTTCAATTCACATGTGTTATATCACGTTTGTCCACTAGGGGATGACAAATCCTGCTTTATTTTTCCAACTGTACGTTTCATAATCCATTCTCTAAGCTGTCATTAGAACTGATATTTAAGGGTTCTTTTAATATTTTGAATGTTTTTAATACATGCAACTTTTTAAAGCTTTTTATTTTTAAAAACACAATATTTAGCCTAACTTGTTAACTTATGCTGTAATGTAGGATATCTAAGATGCTTAAAAAGAGTATAAAAAGAACTAGAAAAAGAACATGATTTAGGCAAGATAAACAGTAACGCTCTTTTTTTTTTTTGCTGTATTTATTCTTTCTTTTAAGTGGATGACTTGCTGAAATGAATGCGTGCTCTCTGTGTATGTTGCACAGATACACACTGGCAGCTCAGGAACTGCTGATGAGGTCCAGAGGTGTACTAAAAGAGCGCGGCTGGCGGCTACCCAACGAGAAACTGGGCTCAGGTGACGACATCACTGTGTTCATCATCCCACTCGCAGGACACGAATCAGAGACTTGATAAGATTTGCTGCTGCAGCTGGGTCAACTCTTTAAGGCCCTTCCCATTGGTCACTTCAAGCTCCCTGAACAAACCCTGGAAGGAGGAAGGAGGCGGGAGATGAAATCATCACTGTCATCAAAAAGCCTCGGGTTTAAAAAGCACCTTCACTTACTCAAAAAGACCCACCTTTCTTTAATTCAGCTTCATCCATCTCTATTGGTTGATTTCTAGTCATACACAAAAAAAAAAAAAAAAAGAATTAAATTTCTCCCAAACTTGCTGTTTGTGATGTGCACAAAAATCCTTGTAATATTCTTTTGGGTTTTGTTGATGTCCAAAGCCAGGCTGGAACTGAATCTTTTGAAAGATGTTTGAAAGATGATGGTCAGATCATCACACCCAAGTTGTCACTCCTTATCTCTAATGGAAAAAAAGCCTCCAATAGTTTCACAATCAGTTAGTGGGTTTGCAACTGAGGATTTAAGGCAACCAAAGAAATACTTCTGCATTAAGAGGATGGAAATCTGTAAAGATATACCCATAAAAAACAAAAAGCAGAAATTACATATTTAGATATACATATGTTGACATGAACAGAAGGAGCATGAAGGAAGTGAAGACAAATGAATGGACCTTTATGGCACTGGACCCCGACAGAGTCTTTTTGCAGTATTTACTTTGGTTATAATGAATGAAAATAATGACACCTGAGGCACTTGAAAGACTGTTGCACATGTTCTGTAGTAGTTTGTTAATTTTTGTTACCTTTTGATGGAATGTGCTCATTGTTTTTATTAAACAGAGAGGATTGTAGGTTATAATATGTTCGATAAAGAAAAGAAGGAAGACGTTCGTGTTTCTAATGCAACTATACGTTTTTTTCATTTACCTGTCAGAGGGACCGGTAACATGTTCTCCATGTCTCGCTATAATAAGACGTGTTAAGTTTCACATATATGCCTTATTGAAACATGAAAGGGACTCAAGAGTTTCCATTGCACTGAATTTAAAATCATGTAGAAGAGGCAAGAAAAGAGAACATTGTATGCCCTTAAGTGTACCTCATACCTCTTTTGTACCATTATTGTTATGTCATGTTATTTAGATTGTCCACATATATATTTTTTAAAACTTGTTTTTGCCTGTAAACAGAATTTTATTTTTGTTTTCTATCCATTATTGCTGGTGTGTCCAAGAATCTGAACTACCAAACTGTGTGGTAGAAGAATAATATGGTCTAGTTTAAAAATAAACCTGTTTTTCCCATTTGGCTTAAATTTGCTTATTGCTCTCCTGTGGTATTGGAGATTATTGTCCTGTCTCATTTATTTGTTAAGCTATTTATCCCTATTTATCCCAAACAATAATTATAGGAAGAAGAATCAATTTTGTGAGGAACACTGATTTCCTTTGACCACGTTTCTTTTTAATCTGTAGTTTTCATTTTGGTCCATGATCAGTGATATGAGCAGAAAGCATTTGAACATAAATATTTTTTCTGGTACACTCCCTTTTTTCACATCCTTGTGTTTTGTTCTGTTTTGACTTCCTGCTCATTGTCTGTAGGTGTGTGTCATCCTTCACTTGCATACGCACCTTAGATGTTACTTAGCAAACCCCATTATGTATTTTTGTGCTCTTGTATCCAATGACACGCAGTTTGTGTAAGCTGTTTTAAATGTGCATGGCTGATTTATAAGAATCGAACTATGTTTGACAATTTGCACCAAAAAAAGGAGGCAAATATAAAATAGTTTTGTTTATAAACCCACAGTGAGGAAATCTACCCCCACGCCACTTGTTGCATGACTTTTCTTAGCTAATCTGTGACATAAAAAAGGGAGGAGAAGGACTCCAGGTATGTAGGTATATATACATATATATATACTAAGACTGGAAACAGATAATCAAGCCTTCAAAATAAATTAGTGGAGACTTTTTCTGGTTATTAGAAAGCTAATCAAACTCCATATACAACACATTCTGATGCTCAAAAATTGCAACGGACACGTTACCTATTAGGAAGGTAGAGCAAATTAATTTAATTAAAACAAGGGAACCTAGGTAGACAAAATTACACTTAGAAATATATTGTAATAATAACAGACTAATATAAGCATCATAAAAAAGGAAACAAATATTCAAATTCATAAATAAAACAAGTAAATGGCTCAGATCTGATACAAATTAAATATGAAGTAGTAATTGATAGTTATGGGAGAGTTGTAGCAAAGCATTTTTCTATGTGTTTTGGTCTGGGTTTCAAGAAGTCAACAGGATTTGCATGTTCTCAGGTTCACAGAGATTTTTGTGAGAGGAAGGACATAGATATTGAAACTAGGGGCCTGTGAATGGAGACTTGGGGCATCTGTTGTGCTCAGTTTCATAACTGTCAAATGACACAAAGAAGTATCAGTCTGCTAGGTAAAATATAACTAATTTAGTATCTATCTAAGATTTGCGGAGTGGAGCTTGGAATGCTCAAGTTGCTCAAATTTTATTTCTTCGTTTAAAAAAAACAGATTTAGTGGACAAAATGATGCAATAGGCTAACTTTATAGAAATAACATTTGAAATGTGCAGCATATATTACACATGTTAAATTAGAGAAACTAGGTACTTTTGTTGTTTATTTTACTTTTCCACAAATTACCTAGTTTGAAAAAAGTTCAGAATAAATTCATTCTTATTTTATTTATTCATTTTGTAGACTCGCTCTAACAGCTGTCAGAAAAGTAATAGAAGGCTGAAGCTTTTAAGGAAGAAACATAAAAGACTCATCTTTTGGTAAGAGATTGAATCCAAACATACAGACAGCAAAGACCGGCGCTTTTATTTTGAAATGTCTAACACTAAGTTTCCGTCTGTTAGTTTAACTTCTTGGGTGGATCTTTTTTCCTCTGGTTCCCAGCAGGCAGATTACAAAGTTAGTCAGGAGTGCAACAGGAAGAAAACTTCGACTGCCTTTTGCTGCATCACGATCTAAACACAGAGGAAAAGTGGACTAATCACTTTTTAAGACGTATCGTTTTGCTGTTTACAGGTAACTATTTGAGATGTGTTGCTTAACTCACTTACATGTTTTTTGTTCTATTTTTATTTGAGATAGTTAAATTATAGGTTTGACTGACAGAACAAACTGGTGGCATGTCTTTGTAATATACAAGTAATAATTGAATGTATGGTGATGGTCAGATTTGTAAACAATGTGCTCATCAGTTTAAGCACAACTTTTTAGAGCGTGTAAGAGTTTATAAGAGTTTAAAAGTGAATCCGGCGGCAGGTGATTGTGTCAGTGAGTCAATCAGTGTAAGACTTTTAGCCGCTTGTGTTCTTGGGGTCACTTTTTCACTCACAACACTTTCATTTTCAGTGTTTTTCTACTAATGTTTGCTATTGGTTGGTAAAACCAACCATCTTCAGGATCCATGTGCATGCTGACTGAGTGATCTGGTCATAGAATAATATAAAAGCCATAACAGACTTCTGGTTTATTTTGTAAGTTTGCTGACTGATGAACAAAGAACTTGATTTTTTCACAGTCATTTCCAGGAGGTTTTGATGACAAAAATTTAGTTTTGAATAATTGTCTACTGACCAAAAAGGTATTCTGAGTAGTTTTAGAAGTTTAAAACCTAAACTTTAGTAATAATGGATTTACTATTCTTGTACTATTTATTTTCTGCCTGTCACACTAAACAAGAGGCTGGGACACATCAGTTTTAGCTTTGGGGCAAAGTTGGTGGATATTTTCCTCCCAACAAATATTTCTAGTCTTTTTGTTTGTTTGTTTGTTTGTTTGTTATTTTTTTACTAAAAATCTTAAGATTTGGCAAAGTACTTTAATTAATGAAACTTACACAAAGTTTGATCCAGGAAGCTGTATTTTGTCAGATGAACCCGTAGTTTCCTGGTACAGAAACTGTTTTTAAGATTCCACATGATCAGCTAGTCATTCCTGTTTGTTTGCTCTGAAGCTTCACTCTTTATTAGCTCTATTCTCTGGAGCCATGCTGTGTGTTTTTTCTGTTTTGCCTGGTGCTCCAGCTCCAGGTACCACCAGTAGAACAACCCATTATGCCCCCTCAATTGGCTGTGAAGCATGGCTCTCTTCCTATGAAGCATTTTTAAAATTCCAGCTACTGGAAGCAGCCATTATTGTGAACAAGTAGTGAGTCATTCATTTGAAATGCTGTGTGGATGTTTTGGCAGTTTAAGGTTTCAGGTGTTTGATTTTAAATGCTTAGTGTTTTGTTTTAGAAAACCGCAGACACCCCTTTTTGTATTTTTGAAAATAGTTTTATGATATTTTTGTCGCTGTGAGATGAAAAATGTTAAAATGAGCTCTGAAAAAAATTATAAATATTAAGCTGAACATGGGAAGCACTTAAAGATAAAAAAAAAAATGTCTGTCATCATCATCTGCTGGAAGCATAATTCGTTTTTTTTTTGTTTGTTTGTTTTTTTTTACATAAAATCAAATTGTACTTTCTCATTCTTGGATGTTGTGTGGTGAAGTAACAGGAAACTCACATGCACTGTCAAATTTAGCTACATGCTGAGAAGGTTTTTTCATTAAAGTCTTAAGAAAGACAACATGATGGCAATAATTATTTTATTCAAAATGAATAAATGCTTCCTAAATCATGAATTGCCTAACAGTCTGTATTCATTGATAATTCAGATTTAGATTTAGTTTAAGTGCTTTAGATTTTGAGCTAGAGATTATCTGATGAATAAAGCTGTCTCCTTGTCCCATATCATAACTCAGAATCTGTTTCTCATAAGCTTTTGTAAATTTTTTGGGAGAAATTCCAGTTTTGCCCTTTTGCAACATAAATTCCTTATAAATATAAAGCTCCCAGATCTATTTTCTTCTCTTTTTAACATCTGTTCAATTATGTCAAACTTCTTTACATGTTTTTGTTTGTTTTTACCCTGTTGCTACTTCTAGTTATGTACCTTAAAAGGTGTGACTCAGTAAAAACTGCAGAGCTGGTTTGCTTGAGACATCCATAAATAGAATGTGAAAGGTAGATATGATCAGTCATGTGTTTTCCTTCTGTTGATTAAGATGCCTCTGCATCCAGTTTGATACAGGAGTCAACAGTGTAGATTTCTGCTTGTATTTGCTCATCAGATTTGACCAGACAAGACATTTGGAGCTTTTGAGTTGTCTTAGTTTGTAAACATGTGGAATCATAGACCACACGGTCTATGATTCCACAGACCATGTGGAATCATAGTGTTTGTCTCGTTGCAAAAGGCAGCATTCAACATTTTGCTTGTTCCTTAATTTCTGGAATTTCAAGGTCTCAAGTCAACGTCTATACTAGAGTTTTTAACCACTTTGTCCTTTAGCTACAAAGAGTTTAACCACATTTCTGCAAAACATCTGAACCACCCTCAATATTGCAATGAAAAAGAATGGACCTGGGAAATAGGTTTTGAGTACTCCTATCAGCTGTAACTGTGGTGTATCAGAGAGGTATGAGGGATGAAGAGGCATGGTCTTGAAAAGCAAGTATGAGGAAGAAAATCCTGGTGATATCACTTCCTTTAATGTGGTCAGATGAAAAACAAAAGTCATATCATGGAGCTTCCGCGGTTGAAAACCAAAAAAAGTGCTTTCTTGTATTTATTGCAGAATTTTAGCAAAATATTTTTGCTAAAAAAATATTTTGCTAAAAATATTTTTTTCCTGGATATTCTAGAGCATATTATTGAAACATAATGCTGATCTCTAATCTTTAGTGTGGGGTTACATTGAGTAGAAATTACCAGCATCAACTGTGGAAATAGATGGTATCACAAATATGAAATGAACCCTCAAGTCATCTGCGCATGTTTTTCTTAACAGTATATATTTTTGTATTTCCTCATTTGGCAAAAAAAACCTTTGTTAAAAAAAAAAAGCACTTTTGTGTATATTTCTATTTTTCTAATGACATGACTGATGCCAATTTGATTCTCCTTCACTGCAGGGTCTCTGATAAATAAAGCTATCCATTTGACATTTTACTTTTTAATTCCATTGATCGTCTAGGGAATTTTATATTTTAATACTGGGCTTCCTGTTTCTTTGTGTGTTTATAAATCATGGCATCTTTTGTTGACTGAAATGCTAAGCCTCTCCCCCAACAAACATCTCATTTTGAGAAATTAACACTTAAAGGTGTAGTATGTAACTTGTATAAAAAGTATGTTTTTTTACATCTTCTTTAGAATTATCACTATGTAGATACAGCGTAACATAAGACAGATAGTCTGTGAAAAAATCAAGCTCCTTTGCCTTTTCCCAGTGCTCCCAGTACATACTGCATAAATAAACCACTCACATTAATTTCCTCCTTTGCTGTCATGGTGTAAAAGTGAATCACACTTTGATATAAACACGGAAGGGATAAAAACCCAGTTATCTTACTGGTTCAGTAAAGATGAAAATGTTTGATACTGATGACACACCATGTGCTATTACTAGTAGCTACTTACGCTTCCTCTTTGGGTCTTACTGTCATTTGTGTCCATTAGTTGCTGCATTATTCACAGGCAGCATACATGACACAGTCTAAGGCCATTTATGGAACATTTTCATAAATAATTTCTTCTTTTTCTTTACATACCAGCAATAATGCTCTTTAAAAGCATGGCGTTTTCTTAGTTTAGTTTAGTGGTGGGATGGCATCACAACTTTAAAAGTTTTCTAAATCTGGGACTCTTATTTTGTAGCACAAGCAACAGGAGTAACAACTGTTAGAACTGAGGAAAACAACATTTAGAAAATGTTTGTAAAAGTCTCTGCAGCGGAACTGTTTAGAAAATGAAGGATTAGACCTTTAGGGGAAAGGCTTGATGACAAAGGGAAACACCCATTCACTTTAATGACGCAAACACTGCCAACTCAGGCAAAGTGAAAATGGAAAATGGAGCCAGGACGCATTTAATGCGTGTTATTTAGCAACATATTTAGTCATACAAGTTTCTTTTAATTGAGCCTAAGTTATGCCCTAACATGTCAGGAAATACCATCCATCCATCCATCCATCCATCCATCCATCCATCCATCGTCTGCCGCTTATCCGGGGTCGGGTCGCGGGGGTAGCAGCTTAAGAAGGGAGGCCCAGACTTCCCTCTCCCCAGCCACTTCTTCCAGCTC
>CAEGAD010020795.1:0-26373 GCA_903067055.1 Poeciliopsis paucimaculata | reverse complement strand
CACCCAAAGCTCAAAACCCACCTCCAAAGTTAGGCTTCAATGCAAACCAGCAATCCCAACCACAAAAAAAAAAAAAAAAAAAAAAAAAAAAGCCAACGCTTCAAAAAAGGTAGAATAAATAAGCAATGCTTAGCCTGGTGGGAGCACAAGTAAAGCCTGGTGGGAGCACAAGTAAAGCCTGGTGGCCCGCCAGGCTTATAATACACTGTGGGAAACCCTGAGCATGAAAAATGTTGCCTTTTATGCTAGAGAACACGCTCAAATACACAAATACACACCCATTAATATTTGGATAAATGCCTTTTGTAATTGGAACTGTGAAAAAATACCATAACATTTTTGTTGCCGTCAACAGCATTGAAGTTTGCCAGCATGATCCTGGTTGGATATTTGAGGCTTTTTCTTCCAAAATGAATAAAATTCCTGTAAATGTATTTTTATGTTACACATCATAGTAAATGGCTGGAAGGTATTAGAGTAAGTGAGCCTCAACTTTTCAAAACCAGGTCTAACTTTTTTTTTTTTAATTGATGTCTAATTTACATCACATCTAACACACAAAGCTGATATTTCACTCTCTGGGACAGCTGACTTTACAGAATTTCTGAAAGAGACGGAGCGATTTTGCCTTCTATTAAGCATAAATGACATTTATCTTAGGTTGACAAATTTACCACCAGCTATCAAACATCTGTAACATGTGGCTCTCTGAAGAAGTTAAAAAGATGTTGGCTAACATTTCTCTGAGCCAAAACTAACAGGTAAGAAAACCTGTGAAGGAGAACCGAGTTTCATCTTCTACATCCTGACAACAAACCAACTATGTTACATTAAATGACAGAGATATTTTGTGTGGCAGCTATTTTTAAACTATAAAAGACACACATCCCTTTGTTCATTGTTGGCACGTCAAAAAAAAAAAAAAAAAGCTTTAACAAAATCCACCATAAACCCATTGGAGAAACCGACAAAGGCAACAAAACTGCTGTTCTGCAGTAATTTCCTGCCACAATAAGACAAATTTAATACGAAGTCAGGATTGTTTTAGGAGGGCCTCGCCCAGAAGCTGCCAAAGTCTCCCATAAAATCCTTCATGTGGTTGTGAAATTTCAAGGTAGCGCTGAGGGAGTTTACAGACCTTTTTAGATCAAATTTGTCAAACAATCCCAGGGTTGAGTTTATGATGGTCTCAAGATGAGACATTTTTAGATGTATTATTGTAGTATAACTCTTTTTTTGTTTTGTTTTTTTTTTTTAACATTTTTTTTCTATTTTGATATAGATAAGCAATATGTTTGAAAACTGAGATGACAATTGTGAGAGCAGCCTGATCTGAATAAAATAACTCAAGCTTATGGTGGTCTCACCTGGACTGACCATCTGTTTCATTTCTAATAAAACACGTTTTAGTGGCAACGATTCAGAAGCACTCCAACAGCACCACCTGCAGGCCATCGCCTTACATTACAAGTGAATTGACCGGTTGAATGTTTAGGAACCAAATCCAAGAGCAGACGGGATCATAAATTAGGAAAAGCTGCGTTTAAAATTGTGGAAATAAAAGTGACCTGCGGCTGGTCTTCTTCTCTGGCTCCGCCTCGCCGGGTTCAGCCGCTTGCTCTGCACCTTTCTCTTTCTTAAGCTTTTTACTGATGAGCTCTCTCATCCTCTCCTTCTCTTCCGAGTCGGATTCCTCATCGCCGTCATCTGCCTCGCTGCCTGACTGGAAAATAATAATAATAATAATATATATATATATATATTTTTTTTTTAAGCATAAGTGAACACAATCAGACATACACGACTCGTCTTTCTTTATCTGTTTAGCGCTCCGTCCGACTTACATTAGCTGCGTCCCCGGGTCTGGCTTTCTTCTTTCCTCTTTTAAAAGTAGGACAAACACAGGCTTATTCTTAAAACAGGAAATAACAGGTTCAGTAATGATTGTTTCATGGACGTACTTAACAGCTGGAACAGAGCTGAGTCTGGGATCGTCTTTCAGAAGATCGTGGCTGCTTTTGCTTTTTCCCTTCAACGTCTGATGGAAAAATAATAAAGGAGAAAATAAAGGTTAGCGATTAAACAACGTTTGAGAATAGTGGAAAAACTCATTTGGTCTTCACAAAATTCTCTCGAGCTACAAAAATTCAGTGATTTAAATACCAAGCTGCAGTTTATCCATCAATTGTCCCAATTACACATCTTCTGAAAGTATTGCCACCCATTAAAGGGCCAGTATTATGTCTTTTCCAGACACACAATGTCATTTTATAGCACAATTAAGTAACTATGTAAACTTCAGTTGTTATAAAATTGCTGAATATATATCAAATATGACTTAAAAATAATTTGACTTCATAATTTAAAGTCTTAAAATCGGGTCTCTGTCTCTTTAAAAAACTCCTGCTGAGTGGTTGCCACGGGAGATTAAAGGATTACTCAAACATGCATGAAATAATCAAGGCAACACTCCAGGTATATTTTGGATGAGGAAAAAACAAATTACACCATGACATAAAGCTCAAAAAGGTCAATTTTACAGAATATTGTACAATATACATAGTATCTAGTATCTCTAAAAGGTAAAAATCTTCAACGTGGCATGTAGTCTAAGATGGAGCTGAAATGAGGGTAGGAATAAATCTGTACCTGGCTGACTTGAGTCACCATCTCCTCATCCTCCTCAGCTTCTTCTCCAAATGATAAAAGGTTGAAATTCCTACAAAAAAAAAAGTTTTTAAAAATGGTTTTCACTGAATCGTGGACAAGAAACATAACATGACAGAGATAAATATTACTAAAGGTATCCGATTGTAGAGATGATAACTGTATCGGTCATGATATTGAAACAAACCTAGATTGAGTGCCAGTTAGAATGTGTCTGATCTATAAAGGGAGGATCTACTCAGTCTACTTCTATGTTTTGTGCTCTGAGCAACGTTATGCTTTATTATTATTCAGAGCTCCTAACTGCGCTTTCCGAACCATTTGAAGGAACATTTGTTGCAGTTAATTTTTTACATGTTTGACGAAAATAGTGAACCTGTTTTTCTTTTTTTTTTTTTGGCCTTTACTTGAAGCTGCTAAGACATGTAAGTAGGTAAAGAGAGAAAAAGCAAAGACATTCGGCAAAGGTCACCAGGCCGGGATTCGAACCTGCGATGGCCACGTCGAGGCCTCATTATGTGGGTTGTGCATACTCTTTACTGTACTGACTGAACAAGTTAGATTTATTTTTACCGTACATGTTTGAGCAACATTGTGAAGCTATTGGTGTATTTAAGTGTGCTGTACTGGTGCGAAATTATCAAATCAATTTGTAATTCAGTACATTTATGTCTGTGTTTAAAAAAACAAAAGAAATTTAGATCAAATCACCACGGTTTTTCTGTATTGGATGGGTAATGGTTGCGGATATCGAAATCCGAAGTGAAAAAAGTGAATCGGTGCATCTCTATCTGATTATCCAGATAACACTATATAACAATGGCAGTATGTGTAAAGAAAGACAAATAAGACACAATGATCAAATTAATATGATCAAATAGCTGTAACTCAAGTATTCCTATCAAGATCAAATAGTTTATTGATGCCTCATTTCACATGGATCAAAATAACATCTAAAATTATTAATTTTTCAGATCGGTTTTTGTACAGTACAGAATAATATGGCATGTTTAGGCAATATTTGGTGTTTCTTTTAAAAATTTATATCTGTATGATTATTATTCTGTTTCATAATAGCTTGTAGTGCAATGGGCCTTCATCGGCAGCAAAAAAATCTGAACACTCACTTTGTGGCTTTGGACTGGGATTTTTTCACGTCCTCTTTTTCCTTTTCCTTTCTTGATTTTTTGGTTTCCCGAGGTATGATGTCATCAAAAGGAGAGTGTAACACCTGGGAGGTATTAGCAACAAAGCCCTAAGAGCGTACAGAAAAAACCCAAAACAAACCAAAACAAAACAAGACACTGTGGTTTCAGTAAAATACCTCGGCTGTTCTTATCTTGTGCGGTTTCAGCGGCCGCTCGTTCGTGTCGCATTCGACTTCCGCTAACCGGAGCAGGTTGTAGATTGTGTCTCCGGTGACCTGCAGACGGATGGGGAACAGGGACCACGCCGTTACCTCCAACTGGAGCCCACGTGGAGGAAGTGCAAGGCTTCAAACGTTACCTTGCCAAATATGGTGTGCTTGTTGTTGAGCTCGTCCGCGCGCCCCAGCGTGAAGAAAAACTGACTGCCGTTATCATGCTGCCCGGCGTTCGCCATGGCGACCAACCCCCGCCGGATGAAGCGCAGCCGGGAGTGGAACTCATCCTAAACGTTTCAGGAGGAAAGAAATATTTTGATGCCAGTGAAGTTTGGCATGAAAGTTTATTTTCTTTACAGACATCTTTGGTTTGTAGATTTCTATAAAACATTAAGGAATTTTTTTAAAACAAGCATCGCGACCTTGAATGGGCGGCCGTAGATGGACTCTCCACCTGTTCCTGTGCCGGTCGGATCCCCCCCCTGAATGATGAAATCCTGAACCACTCTGTGGAAAATGGTGCCGTCATAATAACCTAGATAAGAGAGAGCTGCATTACAAAACAACGCAGTAGCACTTTGAGTTTTGAGAAAAGTACAAAGAGCTTTAATTTGGCTTAACTTACTATTTACTTTACTATTCTAAGCCTGTGTCTGTTTGTAAATTTATATATGATGTATGTACTGAGATCTGAAAATGCTAAACTATATAAAAATAGGATTATATTTTTGTATTTATTACAGATTTTTTATTTTATTTTAATTCGATTACTTTTTTTTTGTTTTAGATGCACCAGTGACATTGTATATGTGTATATGTAATTATAGTCACACTTACTAGTTTTTCCAGTATTTTTTTGTGTGCTCTGATAATCAAGAAATGACATTTTGCTCACATTTTTGGGACTAATAATAAAGGATTATCTTATTTTATTGTGCTGAACCATTTGAGATATTTATTTAAATAAAATGTCCAATTATTATTATTATTATCATTCCTCCAGAAGCTGACAGCAGCAAAAGCAAATGATGTGTGGTTATGTCTTCATGTAAATAATTTGTTTTTCTATGTAGAATTTGTCTGCCTCTAAATCAAATTTATAAAATAAAAAGCTGGATTTTTCAATTGTTCTAAATGGTTGTTTTAGACTTCTTTACGAGGTATGAAAATAAATGTGGAGGATGCTCAATTTAAGGAAACCTGACCTTGAAAAAAAAAAAAAAATTTAGTAAAAGTGGGTGCAAAGAGAGACACAGTTATTTCTAAATAAAGAGCAACTCCTATTCCCTTCATAAAACCTGATATTATTTTGCTCTCTACTCAGAAATATAAATAATAATAATAATATTAGAGTACATTGGTGAGGATGGTAAGGTGGTTATTATTCATTTAAATGGCAGTTAATATCTAAATAGAGTTTTGTGCTTTATTTCTGAGCATAAACACAACTATTTTCTGTCATGCATTCTAGATACAGGATCATTCAGCTGTAAGTTTGTGATTTTTCTAAATTCTTACCCTCCATGCACAGTTGCACAAAGTTCCTGCATGCTTTAGGAGCCTCTTTGGACCACAGCTCGATGTCAATCTCCCCAGCTGTGGTCTTCAACAGGACCTTAAACGCAACACAGGGGCGGACATGTTAACCTGAAACTCTGCATTCCGCATTTCCCCCCCACATTACCTTCCGTCGACAAGGACACGGCTATTTGTCAAAACCCTACAAATGTGAAAACTATGCAAGTTTAAGAAGAAAAGCGCCCACCTTTCCACTCGTGGGAGGCTCCTGGATGTAAATGTTGCTCATTCCGCAGCTGAGCTAATACGTGTTTTGCGTAATATCGGGATAATCCTGTTTTTTCAGCTTTAAACGCTTTGCTCATATAAAAAAATTAGGACCAAGAAAGTGAATTATCCTTAAATTGAGAATTGCTTTTCGTAAATGTGAAAATTATAATGTTTTCCTTCCCACAACCATGTTGGCTAGTGTAATGCTTATTTCCGAGTTTAAGGGTAGTTTCAATAAGTATAAATATTATTTTCGTTTTAATTTTATGACGTTTGGTTATGATTAAAGTTGAGAATCTTTGTTTTAATCTTTATTAGTAAACTTGAATGAATATAGCGCAAGAAACCCCACCATACAGAGAAATATTTAATTTAATATCATCCAATAGCACCCCTCAGTGGATGAGCATTGGTTTAATCCGAATGCTCTGTCATAACGGGCACGTGGAAACAGCAACGGGCGTCTTTGGTTCCGGAAGTCACAAATTAAAGTAGAAAATGTAGTTAAGTTTAAGGGCATGCTTAAAGTCAATACTAGGAAAAACAAACAAAAATATATGTGCACTACAATGAATTATTTGGAGCTGTTAAAGAAATAGACTAAAAACCCGAGCCGACCGGAAGTACCGCAACCAGAGAAGGACCAGGCGGAAGCTCCGCAGAAATGGCGGCCACCGAAAACAGTGTGGAGATGAAGCGAAAAGCCGATGATAGTCAGGAGAAGGAGAGAGGTTCTGATGGGGACGGAGAGGGAGAAGATGCAGACTGGGTCGGACCCATGCCAAGCGAAGCCACGAAAGCAAAAAAGAGAAAAGGTGGCGTTTTCAGGAGCGAAATAACAACATTATGGCGGCCATGTCCAACTTCTAATGTCTTCTCTAATGAGTCTTCTGTTTATTGATCCCTTTGCTGGTTGTTTTTCCGTCAGTACTCGAATTTGAGCGCGTCTATCTGGACAACCTGCCATCAGCTGCTATGTATGAGCGGAGCTACATGCACAGAGACGTCATCACACACCTGGTCTGTTCAAAGTAAGTGACGAGCAACGACAAAAGTTCACTCTTGAAGCAATACTTTGAGTAAAGAGCGACTGCTTAGATCACGTCTACTTCAAAAGTATTTTAAGTTCTGATCTTAAGCTGATCAACAGCAGTCCAAATGTAAGAACTGGCTTTTTGTTGTTTTGGATCTGGGACTTTCTCTCTTTAAATAGACTGTACAACCACTAACCATCTTGTTCAATCATGAACTTTGACCTCACCTGAGATAAATCACACCCGTAGTGCTTTAGATATTGTTTTTGGGTTCTTTTGAGACTCGTTGATGGCTGAATATTACACCGGTGTGCAAAATGTTCATTTGAAATATGTTGGTCAACAATTACTTCACTCCAAAAAAGTCTTTGCCATATTATTATTGCCATATCGTTTGACAGTTATGATGATTATGACGATATAATCACAACTTGCTGTAGGCAAGCATTGGAATTGAATCTGTAACCTTTCTCAGACCAATTAAGAAGTTTGGTTTAGGGATGCACATATGAAAATTTGGGCTGATACTGATAACCGATATTTACAGATACTGTATATATATATATATATATATATATATATATATAAATAAATAGCGATAGATAGATATATATCACCATATCAACTCAGTTGTATTTATCGGACCAATACCGATATGTTAAAAAATGACTAATATTGGCCGATACTAATCATTTATTACTATTACCGATATATTCCTACTACAAAGCAGCCCTGCTTTGTTTCTCGTCTGCTCTTGAATGTCTTCAGATTGGTGCAGGACATTTTAAGATAGTTTAGGAATAAAATCATCATTTGAACACTGCTTTTGGTTTTTAATCACATTATTAAATATGTGATTTAATAATGTCTATAATAATAATGTCTATAATTAACATTTGTTTGACTTGAAAGACTTAAGTCAGAAACCTGTAATGGAGCAACGTGTGTTTTTATCACAAAGACAAATTGAATCCACAAACTGTAGGTGTGAGAGAATAGGCACACAAAAAACAACAATATAAAAAACAGACACATGCTTTGTAAAAATAAACATCACGTTATTATTTATTTGGTAGATGTTTGGAAAAGAAATCTACTGATAAAGTCGACATGTGTAAATGCGTTGTGATGTTTCCAGGACAGACTTCATCATCACCACCAGCCAGGAAGGCCACGTGAAATTCTGGAAGAAGAAAGAGGACGAGGGAATCGAGTTTGTGAAACACTTTCGCAGTCATCTCTGTATGAGCTGAATTGAAGCTGAGACCCGTTCCGCTCCGGCTCCGGCTCCGGTTCTGAACGTTGTCGTTGCTCTGTGTGCAGCTGTGATTGAGAGCATCGCGGTGAGCGCAGAAGGAGCTCTGTTCTGCTCCGTCGGGGACGATCAGGCCATGAAGGTGTTCGATGTGGTCAACTTCGACATGATCAACATGCTGAAGATGGGGTGAGTCCGACACGCCAAAGACGCGGAAGTTATTGATTTAATTATTCTTATTTGTTTATTTTTTACATGTGTTTACAGAGTTGGAGTAAAACTTTCCTTTCTTTCGTGTTCCAGCCACAAACCGACAGTTACTTAGTTGAGATAATGAGTTTGTTTTTGTAATATTTCGACTTTACCTTTATACCATTTTATTTGCGTATTATTATGACTTCGTTCTTGTGCGACTTTCTCGTATTATTACGACTTCTTGAATAGTTCCATAATATGAGTTTTTGTTGTACGACTTTTTTTCTCGTTATATTACAACTTTTTTTTCTCGTGACTTTTTGTCGTACGACATTTTTTCTTGTGTTATTCTGACTTTTTTTCTCAAATTATTACAACTTTATTCTTGTATTACTATGACTTTATTTTTGTAATAGTAGCACAACCTTTTTCTTGAATTTTGACAGCCTTATTTTCATGATATGATACAACATCTCAAATCATTCCGACTTTTTTCCCCATATTCTTACGACTTCATTCTCATGACCTATTCATTTTTTTCCTACCTTAGCCTTAGTACTCTGTCATATAAAGAATGAAATAGCGCTCAAATGTAAACTGGAAGGAAACTTTTCAAAATGTGTCCAAAGTTAAAGACGTATTGATACTTTTGACAGTTTTTCTCTGTGCCTGCAGGTTTCATCCAGGTCAGTGTGAGTGGATCTACAACCCGGGCGACGCCATCTGCACCGTGGCCTGCTCAGAAAAACCCACAGGAAAGATCTTCGTGTACGACGGCAGGGGGAGCAACGAGCCCCTTCACCTCTTCGACAAGCTGCACTCCTCGCCGCTCACCCAGATCCGCCTGAACCCCAAATTCAGAGTCATCGTGTCGGCCGACAAAGCGGGAATGCTGGAGTACTGGACGGGCCTCCCCAACGAGTTCAAATTCCCCAAACACGTGGGCTGGAAGTACAAAACGGACACGGACTTGTACGAATTCGCCAAGCACAAAACCTATCCCATCAGCCTGGCTTTCTCCCCCGACGGGAAGAAGATGGCCACTATCGCGTCCGACAGGAAAGTTCGGATCTTCCGCTTCCTGACAGGGAAGCTGATGAGAGTGTTCGACGAATCGCTGACGGTGAGTTGACTGAAGGTCCTCCGCGCCGACGCCGCGCCCTGCAGTGACATTACGCTGGTGTTTTGTGCGCGCTCAGATGTTCACAGAGCTGCAGCAGATGCGGCAGCAGCTGCCCGACATGGAGTTCGGCCGGCGGATGGCTGTGGAGAGAGAGCTGGAGAAGGTGGACGCCGTCCGCCTGACCAACATCATCTTCGACGAGACGGGCCACTTTGTCCTCTATGGGACCATGCTGGGGATCAAGGTCATCAACGTGGAAACTAACCGGTGGGTCAGGCTTTGTGCTGGATGGTAAATTGTCTCAGAAATGATTGCAATAAAAGATAATATAGTTATTGAGACCATAATCAAGGATTATAGTAATATTAATAATAATAATAATAGTTTAAGTACACCCATTCAAAGATAAAGTAACTTTTAATTTTACCACTGGAAATGGAAAACATTTCAAATATTCAAAATAAGCAAAATAATTAAGATGGATTATGAAGTCTTGGTAACCAAGGTTACATTTCAACAAATAATCATTAATCTTAGACAGGGAAAAAGTGTCAGGTAGTTCAGACTAACTACTTTAGTCCTGAGTGTCAAATGTTTGCAGTGTTTCTCAAAATGGTGGCTTTTCAACAATATTCAACAATTTACATTAAATCCCCCAGTTTTCATTAAGACAACTTTGCTTCTCATATGTTTTAGTCACATAATTTAATTTTTATTATTACTATTTCCTAAAAATCACCGACTTGCTGTCCGGCCTCCCGTCCCAGATGTGTGCGTATCCTGGGGAAGCAGGAGAACATCCGGGTGGTGCAGCTGTGCCTGTTCCAGGGCGTGGCCAAGGCCATGGAGGTGGCGCCCACCATCGAGATGAAGGCCTCCGACAACCCCGCCCTGCAGAACGTCGAGCCCGACCCCACCATCTTCTGCTCCGCCTTCAAGAAGAACCGCTTCTACATGGTGAGACGGAAGGACGGCTCGTTTCAACGGCTTTTCTCGCTTTTTTCTTTTCTTTTTTTTTCATATCTCATTGCGATGTTGTTGTTGTTGATAGTTTACAAAAAGAGAACCGGAGGACACGAAGAGCGCCGACTCGGATAGAGACATCTTCAACGAGAAGCCTTCGAAGGAGGAGGTGATGGCCGCCACTCAGGCCGAGGGGCCCAAGAGAGTGTCGGACAGCGCCATCATCCACACCACCATGGGCGACATCCACCTCAAGCTTTTCCCTGTGGAGTAGGTTTAACTTCTGAGCGCGAGGCATTCCGAGCTGCTTCCTGCGTTTCAGGATTTAGAAAGTATCTCTGCTTTTTTTTTTGTGTGTGTGTGTGCGTGTGTGTGTTTTGGTGTGTGTGTTTAGATGTCCCAAAACCGTGGAGAACTTCTGCGTTCACAGCAGGAACGGTTACTACAACGGTCACATTTTCCACAGAGTCATTAAGGTAGATTTTTGTCAGCAGCGGCGGAACAATTGTTGCTTTCTGGGAGATTGTCGGACTTTGATGAGTCGATTTTGATTGAAAAATCTCAACAAAAGAAAGAAAGAAAAGAAAAACCTAAACTGAGCCTCTCGTTTTCCACAGAGCTTCATGATCCAGACCGGAGACCCCACCGGCACGGGCATGGGGGGGGAGAGCATCTGGGGAGGCGAGTTTGAAGACGAGTTCCACTCCACGCTGAGGCACGACCGGCCGTACACGCTCAGTATGGCCAACGCAGGCGCCGGCACCAACGGCTCCCAGTTTTTCGTCACCGTGGTACCCACAGTGAGTCGCGTTCAGTTGGCGAACTCGCGTGTTTAAAATGCAAGTTTTAAACACTGCCATTTTTACACTCGCCTGTTTAAAAATAGCAGGAATTACTGCCGTTTTTAAACAGTTTACAATTTTACTTTTACTATTTTCTTTGGTTACTTACTGAAGTTTTGAATAAGCACACGACTCTGAACTTTGACCTTTGACTACCTGAATGTGGCGCCCATCCAGATTCATGTAGATATTACTTGCATGTTAAATGTGGGCGACAACGGCACATCAAAAATTTAAAAATGGAAAAATATAAAGATATCCACGGTGGGATTTTCCCTAGAAAACTAGCTAAGTAGCGGCGCCCCATTGTGTTTTTTTTTAGTTAAAAATTTTAAAAAGTTGACACAAAATTTTAATATAATTAAAAATTTTTTTTTTTGCACTTCCATTATCTTAAGTCCCTTTTTAAAGTAAAAATAAATACCTTAGTAATCAATCGATCTGTTGATTATTCTGATGATTAATTGTACAAAAAAAAAGATATTCTATAGATTTTTCATTTAACTCAAACAAGCTACATAGTTTTAATTGGGGGGTTTTCTCACAGGACTTTCCTGCCGAGCAACAGTTTGAGTCACACGCAGACATCTATGATTCAATGTGGTTGAGGCTACCGCTAACCACCGTTAGCTAATAAACACCTGTTAGCTCCCTGGCTAGGCTTTTCTTTACAATTGTCTTGGATAGGTGCAAATTTATCGCCAGTGTGTCATTGGATCTACGGGGGTTAAGGATGTAGAAAACAGCAAAATTTAAAATTTTGCCATTTCTGTCATGTCACAGGTGACATAGTGGTCTTAAGTCTTACATTTAATTTGGTGACTCATCCAGAAACTGTTGACTGACTTTAACTCTCCTCGTTCTCTTGCTCCTCTGCAGCCGTGGCTTGATAACAAGCACACGGTGTTTGGAAGGTGCATCAAAGGGATGGAGGTGGTGCAGAGGATCTCCAACGCTAAGGTCAACCCCAAGACCGACAAACCCTACGAAGACATCAGCATCATCAACATCACCATCAAATGATTTGCTTTTTCAATTTCCTGTTCAGTGAGTGCCGTTTTTATAGACTTATTAAAAGAAAACTTTGGATTGTAACTTTTTTTTTAACGCATTAAGTTCTGGGTTACAAAACTGTTGAAAGGAGGAATCACCAGCCGTACAAATGATGTCAAACAGTTTATTTTATTTTTTTTACAGCATCACATTATTTATAATTTACAAAAGCCGTCAAGTCCACTTGTAACAAAGGTTTCACTGCGTACTGTGCTTCCACGTCTCGGTTCTCACAAACTACATGAAAAGGCTTTTTCACACGTGCATTGTGATTTTTTTCTTTTTTTCCCTTTTTATACATAGATACAAATAAACATTACATAGCAATGAATAAAAGATCCAACTCAAACCATGGTTCGTCGTTAAGAAGTGTCAGTGTTCAGTTTAACGTCTTAGTTTCACATGGCGGATTAAAACGACGCGCCGTCTTTTACGCACTTAAATATCAACGCGCAAAGTGAGGAGATAGTTTCACATTTTTCATGCTTTCTCTTTAACAACGAGGTTAATGTAACAGGAGATGATTCGTCTGGCTCCACATACGGAAGTTCGTTTCTGCCGTGAGAGAAAAAAATAAAAGCCTGACAGGAAGTCATATTGATGAGATTCAAAGTTATGATTTGTTAGAGCCGACGTCAATTTCAAAATTTTGACGTCAATGTCGACTTTTAAAGTCACGGTGAGATTCAAACTCGGAATCATGAGATGGAAAGTGACACTTCGTCACTTTAAAAGTCAAAATTATAATCTTGCATTTCAAGATCACAACTTGGAAAGTCAAAATTATGACTTTGAATCTCAATCATAACTTCCTGTTGGGCTTTTATTTTTCTCCCCATTCATGGCGGAAATGGATTTCAAAACGGAAAAGAAAAAATAAATAAAATCTGGCATTTCATCTTCTGCTCACAGAAACACCCCTCTCCACATCTCCCCCTCCTTTCCTGTCTGTAAATAAATTCAGTAAACAGTCACTCTGTAACAGAAAGCAATCCATTCAACTGCAAACAAGCAGTGCGACCCCTTCAAGTCCAGTCCGGAAAATCAAACAGGTTCACACACTTGGAGAAACTAGCCTAAGACGAATGGAAACGAGCCGACTGCACTACAGTAGGTGTTGCTGACATCATGAGGCAACGTGAACATCGACTAGAAGCCACTGGACTCACTGAAGCGATAACTGGTTTCTAGTTCTGCTGATAACATCATTTGCAAAGATGTGCTGGATTTACAATACAAGCTCACTGTAGTCGCTTACCTGAACTAGCTAACGGGTAGTGAGGGTTAGTGAGTTCAACTTACAGAACTGAAGCTAAAAAAGAAAAAATCACAACAAGGACTACTGAATGGAAAGGATAGAGTCTAGACTGTCGCAGCACAAGAAGCGTTTCAGAGTAAATAGGCTAGTTACTGAAATAAAGTTGATGACCACGAATGACTGGGGCTTCATTCTGAAAGTTTAGAAGATGTCCGTGGTTTTAATAAAGCCAGGGGAGGCGTTGCCATCTTTACTCAAGAGGAAAGATGAAACTTGGGGCCGGGCTTTCAGCTGCATCCTGGAGGTTTGGGGTAAAGTCAGTAAGTGCAGGACGCATCATTGATGATGATGATGATGATGTTTAAGCTACATCCAGGACTCCGGCAGCCACCAGCTGCCTGGAGAGCCAGTCCAGCCCCTCGTGGAGACCCATCCCGCTGCGGGCGTCGCAGCCCTGGATGTGCCAACTCCTCCCGCAGCACAGCTTGTGCAGGCTCAGCAGCTCCGTCATCTCCTCCACCGACACGGCGCCCGGAACGTCCTGCGAGGCGAGCGGCGCGAAAAGGTGAAGGGCTCGTTTCCAGGCCGGGACAGGGTCAAATTAAAAGAAATGATAATCATAAAAAACTTTGACGTCGTTACCTGTTTGTTTGCGAAGATGAGCAACAAGGCATCCCGCAGCTCCTTTTCCGTCAGTAGCTTGGCCAGCTCACTGTGCGCCTCCATCAGTCGGTCTCGGTGGCAGCTGTCAATCACGTACACCACCGCTGTGTGAACAAACCACGGCTTTCACAAACTCAGATTCAAGGTTTATAAAGAACCCTTATGAATAAATCTTAAGGCTTGTATCAACACAGAAATGTACAAAAGAAAACTGAACATTGTATTGTAGCAGTGCAAAACTTTTTTTTTTTTTTTCCATAAAATGCACGTAACATGTGGTTTGGCAACAGAAGTAAGCTTGTAGAGAAGACCAATGTCGTCCAACAAACGGACCATAAATTTATATTTATGGTAAATTAGATAAACAATAAGATATCGATAATTTTTATGATATTATGATAAATTAAAGGCAAAAATACAACTGCCTATAGGACCATTGTAGATTAAAACAATTTTTTTTTATTCAGCTCAGAAATTATCAAAAAAAGAAAAGGTTGAAAAAGTCATAAATTTGTTTTAAAAAAAAAAAACCTTCAAAGTTTGCAATTAATTTCACATATTTTCAAGAAAAAAAACATGTAAAATTTTGGAGGTCCAACAGTTCAGAATTAGACATGCGTGTATGTTTTTAGGTGGAAATTTACTGCACTTTTTTTTACTTCTACCAACAGTGACCCTAATACGCAGATGTACAAAAAAACAAAAAACTAGCAAGCTTGTTAGCTAGTAATATTAGCAGCTAGTTAGCGGTAGCCTCAACCGCCTGAAGTCAGAGAACAGAATGAAGATGTCTGTGTGGTTCATACACATCTTCTAACTTTTCCCAAGCCTCCAGCGACGCTCAGACTGGGCAGTGCTTCTTTAGGTTTATTTTCTGTTACCACTTGACAGTAATTTTTATTTTTACAACTTTCTAAATACTCAACCTGAACATACCTTGAGTGTTCAAATAATAGTGTTTCCAGAGAGGTCTCAGTTTATGCTTTCCTCCCACGTCCCAGATCGTAAATTTCAAGTTTTTATATTCTACTGTCTCTACATTGAACCCTGGGAGAAACAGGAAGGAGAAACATCTTTGATTTAGGTGTTAATCATTGATATTGCGGCGTGTTTTTAAAAAGAGGCGGTACCGATGGTCGGGATGGGCTGCATGAACTCATCCTGCTTCAGCTTAAAAAGGATGGTGGTCTTTCCCGCTCCGTCGAGCCCCAGAGTCACAACTCGGATCTCCATCTTCGGACCGATGTGGACTCTGTTGTCCTGGGAGGAGAACACATCCGTCAGCCATCTGGTGTTTGTTTATTTATGTTAGTGTCTGTAGGTGGAGACAGTGGGTACCTTAGTGAAGGTGACGGGGATGCCGGCGTCCAGCTGGACGTGGTCGGCCAACTCCGTGAACTGGTGCTGCTGCTTCTGAAGAGTCTCCAGCAGACAGTTGATCTCCTGCTTCGCCAGCACCACTCGGCAGTCGTCCTGCGTGGAAAATGATGTGGTAACTCCAGGGGGCCTCTGAATCCATCCAATTGCTCGTTTGCTTACAAAGGTTCCTGACCTGCTGGAGGGTTTTCTCGCAGTGCAGGCAGGCGGTGGAGACCTGAGACAGCAGGATGGTCATGTCCTCCTGCTGCTGCCTCAGCCAGATGAGCCTCTCCCTGACGTGAGCGTCCACCACGCTCAGGGCCATCTCCTCCTGTCGACACAGCGTCTCGTGGAGGTCGGCGAAGTACGCGCGGACGCAGGAGCGCGCGCTCTCCGCCGTTCCAGGGACCTGCCGGGGTAAAAAAAAAAAGTTTTTAAAACAAAAAATTTGCAGAAAAAAGCGGCATCATTCGTGTGGAAGATGGAAGCCTTACGTGTTCCGTGTGCGCCATGCCGATGCCATCCTCTACTATCTGCTCCCCGCCCTCGATCTGCTGCACGATGCCCACCAGCTTCCTGGAGTACTCGGACACCTCGTCTGTGAACGTTCGGATGCAGTGGGCCATGTCCAGGATGGACGCACGGATCTGGTTGGCTTCCGTTTCCAGAAGCGCGTGCTGCACAGAACGCATCCAGATGGGATATTCAGTGAAGCATGAGTTGTAAGATGAGGACGTTTTCAGGAGTTGTTTGGATGTAGGTCTGGATTTTGATTGGTCATGTCAGTGGTTTTATTTTTAGTCAACTGTGCTAACCCTAAAGCACTAATCATATAGAATATACCTCTATTAACATGGTGTTTACAGAAGCTAATGCTAAAGCGCTAACTTCTACCATCTTGATATTCCGTCATACTATGTTGCCCTCAACACAATCAAATCTGTTATTTTTGTTCCCTTTTCTTCTTTTAAATAAAATTTTAAAAAAAGAGTTGGGTAAACAGTATGCATCCCCTTCAAAATAAGAGCCTGGCTATAAATGACTAAATGCTACCATTTCATAACCAAAACTTCAACACAGATGTCGAACGTTATTCAACTCAAGGTTTAGAAAGAAACCAACTAAATTAGCCCTCTGGAGTTTATCTGGAAAAATTAATTCAGAGTAAGCTAAGTGCGCTAAATAGCTCAAAGTTAGCAAGACGCTCAACAAAATAAATAAATAAATAATTGCTCCGCTAATAGTGGATTAGCACAAGTGTGCCCAACAATGCCAGTTTGTCTAACTGTTGTGGAACAATTTCTAAAAACACTTGCGCATAATTTTTCTTCATCAGTGGAGCCTTGCGTTAAGCAAAACATTTACTGATTTCTGTAAAATAATAGTCTGATGTTTTTGTGTAGCTCTGGGACAAACCGTTTTTAATTCTTTTGTCTGAAATGAAGCTGAGCGAGATAAACGTTTTCAGGAGTGAGCAAAAGAGCTAAGCGAAAAAATTTGCTCATTAGCAGAAGTGCGCACACCACGGTTAAAGAGTTTTGAAAAGCATCAAAATCCGCAACATGCTTGTCTTTCACTTAATAAAAACCACCAACCCCTCCTACCTTGTGTCCTTGGTGCTTGCCGTATTCCTTGCAAACGCAGCACATGAGAGGCCCTGACTGGCAGGCCTCCTCCAGACAGACGAACTCGATGGCGTGGACTTGGTGCTGCGGACACAGCATCTTCTCATGGGGCTTGTCGGCCAGCGGCACCCGCCGGTGTTTGGCCAGCGTGCGGGTGGAGTGGGTGAGCTGGGAGCACTCGGCGCACAGGTGCGTGGCGCACACCGTGCAGTACATGGACGCCGTGTGGCTCTCGTCCTCGTCGCAGCGGATTATACACTGAGGAATGGGGGGAGAAGAGGATTGGATTATGTACATCTAAAAAAATTAGAATGCGGAGAGAATTTTCTGTGCCTGTGAATTCGGTCGCCTTACTTCTCCCATGCCTTTCAGAGCGTCCTCGGCCATTCCGGACTGGTTGCTTGCTCCATTCTGGAGGCGCTCCAAGAGCTCAAGAAGAGCAAAGTTCTTCTTTAGACCCCAAACTCCAGAGTCCCCTACACAGACAGACAGACAGACTGAGTTTTAGCATTTTGGTTGGTTTCTTCCCTTGTGAAGCACTTTGTGCACCCTGTGATGTTGTAAACATGCTATGTGAATAAATTGGACTTGGCCTTGATTTGTATTCTCACTTTTAATTAAAACATTAAGAATAAAACTTTTTGTTTTTCAAACTTGGACTCATGAGTGTTGGGTCATTTTCTGTCAACAACATAATTCTGAGGTTTTTAAACGCCATCTCTAGGCGTTGTTTTAAATAATTAACGCTATTAATATTTTAATTTCCTGAACCTGACTTTGTACTTAAGATGTACTGAAGTTTGTGGTTGCAACATAACAAAATGTTAGGACAAAAAAAGAAAAGAAAAAAAAAGTCAAGGAGCTCTGCAGTAAATAAAACTATTTTCCCCTTTACTCTTGCTGTTTTACTTTTCCAGAAAGTCTGCATCAGAGCTCAGCCTGCAGCAGCTCCGGGTCCCTCACCCAGCTCTGTGACCTGTCTGTCGAAGGGGCAGCGGACCGCTCTGCCATGCAAGGGCAGCCGGGTGAGACAGTCATGGCACACCGTGTGACCGCAGAGCAGCAGGCGTGGGACCTTGTCTCCTTGGAGGGAGAACACGTCCTCACACACGCCACACTCCAGCACCTGCAAGAGAGGAAGCAAAAATGAGCTTTGACAACTGCAAAGAGAGGGTGATTCATTTGACCCCAAAGCGGACGGATGCTTTCAAGGAATGTAGTTATGAAGAAGAAGAACGTTGCAATTAACTTTAATCCTCTGTTCTTCTTCTTTTCTTTTTTTTTCTGTTAGCTTTATGTAAATGCAAAGCAACACGCAGCTTTTCCATCACAACCCCGCAACGTGTGAACTTGTCTCTGCTGAGCTGCAGTGCTGCTGAACCACTAGCGATGGCACACAGAGAGAGCTGTTAGCATGCAACAACAACACCTTACATTCTACACACATCTTCAAGTATAACCAGAAAGCAACCCTTTTATGACAATAAATAAATAAATGCATATACATGCATACGCAGTTCCTATAGGAGCTAGATTGCCCTTTAGCATCCGTTGCCAACAACGCCAACGCAGCAACCTTAGCTCCTCATTATCTCCAAAACTAGCCGACGAAACCCCGCACAGCGACCCGAGTCCGGCTGTTAATGTCCTGTGACATTATTCCAACCTTGACGGTGCCTCCATTCGCTCCCCTCCCGTGCCGGAGACAGGGCTCCATCGTCGCCACAGCGCCCTGCTTGTTTATCCCTGCTGCAGCGGCGGCCATTCTCGGACGACAGCGGAGAGGACTGCCCCCCGAGCACTTCCGCTTTCGTTTGCTAGGCCCTTTTAGCATCCGCAGCTACCCTGTGTAAACTTTATAGTTTGAACGTTTCCACACTTTATCGGGTCAACGCCATTTTTAGCGGGTCTTTATGTGATAGACCGACACAAAGTAGACAGTGATGTTAAAAAATAAATAAATAAATGAAACGGTGTGATAAACAAAGCAGCTATATACGCTTTTTATTTAACGTGCAGCCAGGCGACGTTGTAGCTGACATATTACTGTTCAGGACAGGTTCGCTAGCTATAAAAAAAAATAGACACTAAAGCTGAGTTTGCATAAACTAACGAGCTTTAACAAGGTCTACGCGCTTCTGACTACATATCCCATCATCCCGCGCGGCACTATGTCGCATCAGTGACGCATTTTGGGCGCGTCTTGCTTCATCAACTGATTTTGTATGCCGTTACAAGCCGTAAACTGCTCCTTTCATGATAACAATAATCCTATTGAATGAAGCGTTGTGACTTGGTATGTTTGTTAATTTAGCGTGTTGTTGTCCTTTGTGAGTTAATGTCTAAAATGTGCCATGGTTTTATATTGGGCGGGAGAAACACTTTCTGATTCAGTTGTTATTGTCATCGCCACTCATTCAGGTTCCCACCAGTGATGTCTCAGCAGGCCCAGCAGACGGGGGCCACGGCCCCTGACTCTCCCGTGATGGTCGTCACAAGTAACGTGCAGAAATACGCCATAAAGAAGAAGAAGGTCCTCAGTGCTGAAGAGAGTGAACTCTATGAACTGACCCAAGCCGCAGGGATCACAGTGGATCAGGAAGTGTTCAAGTAAGTGCCCCAAATCGGCAGGAATGTGGAAATCTTTTTGGGTTTTTTTGTCGGTGGAGGAGTGAACTGATTTGCCCCGCCAGGATTATGGTGGACCTGCTGAAGATGAACGTGGCCCCTCAAGCAGTTTTTCAGACGCTGAAGGCGATGTGTGCGGGCCTCAGAGTCACTGAGAGCTCCGCGGAGTCCACGCACACAGCCAGCACAACCGCAGCACCTGCAGAGGTCAAAGGTCAGTGTGCTTGTTAAAGTCAGGACGGACAAAGAACGAACAGCTGCCTTAAGACTTAAACTAAAATACCTTCAAGGGCCTGTTTAGATAAACATTACTTTATAAGAGCACTGTGTCACAACTAGTCACCTTATGACCGCCTGGACTTTAAAGGTCGGAAGAAGTTTGCTTTTATCATTTTCCAAGTTTGGATAAATATGGAAAACAGTTTTTTTCTAAACACAGATTGAATTACAGATTTAGTTGAAAACTCTGCACTGGTACAACACCCTCAGACACACCGATGTCTTCACAAGCCTGGTCAAACATGTAAAAACAACACAACACTCATTTGTTCATTCAGTGCAGTTAGACGGCCTTCAGAGCGTAGAATTAAACCGAATAGATCTGCCCTTATGGATCAAGACCAATATAGATATTAACATCGGATCAGTGCACCTCAACAGAGAGAGCCTAAAAATATTTGGTGGTGTTAAAAAATTCTGCTTACTGGTTCATACCGCAGCAGTGCCTTGGTAACGTGGTAATGCCTGGCAAATATAAATGCTGTTGTTGTTATTACTAGTTTTCTCCCACATTCTTTTCTTTGCTCCTCACTTCCTGTTTCAGATCTGTAAAACGCACGTTCCTTAAGTTATTGTTCAGTTCAAACTCACACCAATTCCTCCCCGTTTACATGACCAATAAGGGCTTTCCAGCTAAATGGGGGTGAAATGAAGACCAAGCATAGCCTCTGTGTTTGCCACTGTTTCTTCAGATTTCTTTTCTGTTCCACACAAATTGTTTCTTTTCTTTTTGTGCCCCCCTGCTTCCTGAAGAGGAAGAATCTCTGGCCTCTGGGAAAAGCCCCAAGCCCGCTGCAGCCCACCATTCGGCGTCAGCCCCCAGATCCGCAAGGGTCAACACTAAGATTGTGGTCTACGGCCCCCAAGATGCTAGCTCAGCTCACTCTCAAGGTCCCCTCTCCTTCACTTTCATCTGGGTTCTTTCTCAGAAATGGCCGTTCTCGTCATATTTACAATACAAAGCCAGAGACTTCCTCATCCCATTGATTGCCTTGAATGGAAACAGTTTTGTGTGTGTGTGTGTCTCTGTACGCGTAAGCATGTATAAACTAGAACGTCCGTGAGTGTTTTTGCATTCACCATGCAGTTCTTTCATCTTATTTCATTTTGTTTTCAAAGTGGCTGAAATGTATGGGGAAACAATTACAAATGGAGATTAGTTTAGATTAACAAAAGCATAAATTCCCTAAAATAACCTAAAGAGGTTGTTGAAAGCACAACAAGCTAGCACAACAAATGCCAGTGCATGAATGTTTTTATGCTAACATCTGTGTGTTAGCATAAAAATGGTATGCCAACTTGACATTTAAAAATATTATGCTAACTTGTCTTATGCTAAAACATTTGTTAGTAAATATTTAATGTTGGCATAAAACAGTTGAAGAAAAAGGGGGGAGATAAATTCTTTTTATTTATGACCCTTTTTCAGATGAAGCAAAGGCAGTTAGAATTTATACATCTGGAAAATAATAAATTATTTTCAAAAATTGAATCTGAATACGATCGAAGATATATGAAGACTCTGTATATTTTGGATTCATTTAGCATTAGTCAAAATTTGGCAACATGTGCCGCCTCATCTCACTCCGTCACTCCCTTCCCTGACTCCATTAGTGCCGTGCTGCTGGAACCAGAGATCAGAAAATCATCTTTATTTTATTTTAACCTCTAATTTGTTTGCTTGTTTGATTGGTTATGTTTTTGTTTTGTTTTTTCAATCAGTGCGCAATAAACCAAGCCAGAGTGAGAAGAGTCGAGAGCCCTCCAGCCAGAAGGTGCAGCGGCAGCCAAGCGCCACCAGAGGGCAGAAGACCAAGAGCTCAGGCAGCAGCAGCTCTTCGTCACAAATAAACTCCTCATGAGAGCCTCTCCAGTGTGGGACCGTATGTAAATATGTAGGCTTAGTTTCATATAAATTATTTGTTTTACTCTGTCACTGTTTACGTTTCAAATGGTTAGAATTATTTGTTCTGTTTTAGTGTTTTATGTCTATTTGACTTGTCAACACAAAAGAAATGTTACTTTTTTCCTCTTGACATTCACTTTGACAAATTATACTAAACATTTAAAACTACCTTTCCTCTTTATTTAGTATGCTTTCAGCACGAGGGATGATGGACTTTTTGGCAAACAAAAAGTATCTCCTTATCCATCCATTAATATAGTTGTTGCTTGACAAATGGAGATTTCACCTCAAGTGACGTACTAATAGTAATGTCAAATATTTACATTTTTTTATTTTAAAAACCCAAATGCAATGATGTGTGCATGTTTTTATATCATTAATCTCAAATAAATAAAATCTGTGATTAACTTTCCGTGTTTGGTTTGTTGTTTTTTTTAACGATTTCAACCAAATGATCCCTTTTGTCAGTTTGACAGATCTCAACACACGGTAGTTCACTTTCCTCTTCAGTGTGCTGTAATAATTTAAGCACAATGTGTTGAATATTTACAGAGAAGTTGTAAACTAACTTTGCTGAATACGCAGAATTTCCCGTGATTGCCCTTTAAAGAACAAAGGTTCTGTTGTGTTGGCAGTAGTTGGCAAAACTACTTTTACTTTTTGCAATGTTTCATATTGATTTGTTTCCAACTTTGAACATCTGTAGACTTAGCTAAATACTAACTCAAGCTCAGTCAGTGTGGACAAACGGCATCTGTGAACTATTTTTAGTCTTTCCAAAGACTATTGGTTTTTGGTCTAGAGTCTCTTGACTCTGACGAGAACGTTCCTCGTGTTTAGGCACGTCCAACAGTGTCCTACTGGTGTTTTAACATGTGTCCATGCTTGAACTCAACTGATTCAAAGTTTAATTTCATCTAGAGGCCTACTAATGAACATTATTTTCATTCAGCTGTCAAACCTCCAGAAAAACAAAAACATTCATGATACAGGCTCTTGAGGACTGCCTGAATCTCAAGTCTTTTGCTGCATCTGACAGGTTTACTTCCAGAGTCGTCTGGAAGTAAACCTTGCAATCTAGACAGATCTGCAATCTGTCTAGATTGCAGACCTGTCTAGATCTGCAATCTAGACAGGAAATGATCATTTGAAAAAAACAAAAAAAACAAGTTTGAATCAAGTGGAACTGTGACAACATTTCCACCATTACAGAGGATGGTAAGAAGAAAAATCTCGAGACGTCACTCTGGATGTTGCATCATTGGGTCACCAAGTCTCCATAACAACCATTTCATTTCATTCACAGTTGTTTGACAAATATGTCTGGGAATTTTCTTTTTACATAGCCAGGTGGATATTGATCATTTTTACTGAGAACCAAGAGGTTTGGGCAGATGACACTAAGACTGAGATTTTTGGCAGAAATGCTTCACTACTGTCAATGTCAGCCGTCCTGAGTCCACAAAGCTAAATCTTAAGACATGTGGCCCTAAGAAGAGACGTGGCTGAAGAGAAGAGAAAATGACAGACGGCTCTTGACAATAATCTGATGAAGACTAATTGCTGTGGTGGCACAGAGGAAGAGCACAACCCATGTATAGAGACCCTGGTCCTCGACACGAATGTCGCAGGTTCGAGTCCTGGCCTGATGACCTTTGCCGCATGTCTTCCTACTTTCCCAATCCTTCTTTCTTGTGTAACCAATATAAAATAAAGGCTGCTTGATCCAATGAAACATTTTTAAAGTCTAATTTCTGCCCTATTGACAAAAGCAGATTTCAGATGCCAAGCTTGGTATAATGGATTGAAAATAAGAAAAAAAATCCACTACAATACACTAGAAAAAGAAAAGAAAGGGTAGTTGGTAGAGTGTAGAGGTTGTAGTCCTCAATGGGATTGTCTTGGGTTCAACTCCTGGTCTTGGGCCATTTGCTGCATCTCTTTCCCATCAAATTACTGTTCAATTTCTAGTGCCAGAGAAATCTTTGGAAAAACAAAAAGCAGAGAAGTTTTTATTTTCTCAGCTCACAGCTCTGTTGTCGAGGCCACACTTCCAGGCTACATAACTCCTTAAGGTCACTCTCCTTGAACTGCAAATCCCTTTGCATAATTTGACTTGTGCAAATTACATTCTGACTCGCAGCTGAGACAGTGAAAAGGGTTAGCTAGCGACATGATTGTGAATTCAACGAACACACCAAATATTTCACGTTGTTTTTGCAGGCTGTTGCAATATCGCCAAAGCTACATACTTGAAATTCCTTCTGTTTAACTTCAAGACTCCAAATCAAACTTCGAGGAAGAGCCGATTCATGTTTGAGCTGGTTGGGATCTCCGTTCTAACATGTCTTTGTGCTCTGTCCTTCTTGTCTTGGAAGGCGGATAACTCGGAACATCTCGAGAAATGAATGTTTTCCTCGGCGTCGTTTGGAGAGGAAGCGCAGATTTCAAAGTGTTGCTGACAAAGAACGCTCAATGCTACTGCTCTTACTCTGCTATGATCTTATTGATTTTTTTTAAAAAACAGTTTCTTTTTCTTCTTCCTTTGTGGCAGCAAGAATAAAAGCAGAGTATGAGGAGTGGAAGATGATAAGTTTTCTGTGTGTGTGTGTGTGCGTGTGTCAAACAGTGTGTGTGTGTGTGTGTACATTTTGATTCTTTTGACCTGAACGGTCTAACTTCTATCACATGGGGGCAGTAGAGGCACATTTCCAATTAACACCATCGAATTGTTTTTGGCCCTTTTTCTTCTTCTCCTTTACAAATCAGCTCTGTCATGAGTGACAGTGAACTAGAAGCGCGTCAAGTTGTCTCGGTTTCTCTCTTCTTCTGCTGCTGCTGTTTGTAGTTTGGCCGCTGACAGACGAAGTGACACCTCGGAGGTGAAAGGTGCAAGGAGAGAAGGAGAGAGGAGACACAGAGGAAGGCTGCGGGGCTTTTTTATGTGGCCGTTTGTCCTGTTTATGTGTCCCTGCCTCTCCTTCCCCTCTCCGCGCGCGCTGCATTGATGGCAGCACGCCTGTAATTGATGGCACCATATTGCTGTGGTGTAGCAGGTTTAATGGGGCTTGACAGAGCAAGGGAAAGCAGCATGCAACCAGGGATGGGACTTAACCCTTTCGCACTCGCGCCACCCTTTCATCCGCCCCTCCCCTCCTCCCTCTCTCCCCGTACATCAGCGCGCGCAAACACAAATGCGTATACAAATATGCCCTGGGTGATTAGCTTGTTTACGATTCCTACTGTTTGTCGGCGGTCATGCTAATGGCGGTTTGGTTCATGATAAAGGAAGGCTCAGACAGCCCCCCCCCTCTCTCTCTCTCCCGCTTCCGAAAATAAACACTCGCCAGCTGCTGGTGAGCGCCGCTGTTTTCGCTCAGAGGAGCCTAAACGTGTTTGACAAAAGGTAAACGACTGGGAATTTATTCCTTCAAAAGTTAAAAGCCGGTGGAATGCGGTTACCCGCCGCCGCCTGCAGGGGTCAGTGTTTACCCAAACTAGCGCTCTTGCGCGGCCTGTCGCTTCCTTGGACTTCCAAAGGCATTCCATGTCCAGATTTCTTCTTTTTTGGGGATGTGTTTATTTTGTTATGGGGAGGGAATTTCATAGCCGCGCACTTATTCTTCCATTAAAGCGGCGCGCGTTATCCTTCTCTCGGGGCGCACGCGGGTCTGCTCCTGTACACACTCTTACGCGCCATTAATCAATAGAGAGGATGAAACGGTGCCATTGTGCGCGCGAGGCGAAGGCAGAGGCGAACCGGCGCGCTGAAGAATGAGCCAGTCAAAGCTGTTGGCAAATCATTAATGGAAGGTGTTGGTCTAAACCAAGTTCTCACACCCTCTCTGAGCAAGCTGTTCCCAGGTGACAAAAACCTGGGAAGAGACGCTATTTTAAGAGCCAACATCACACCTCTGGTCCCCTCCTTTCATTTAAAAAAAAAGAAAAAAAAAGAAAAAGAAAACCCTGTCACTTTCATTCCCCCATTGAATCCCTTCCTCCTCAAGAGCGTTTGGGTGTGGAGGAATATCATCCCATTCCCCCCCTCCGCATCTGCTCTCTCCAACCTCTCAACAGCCTGTGAACTCTCAGTCCACGTTTCTCTCTGAATTTCACTTTTCCACCCCTCCATCTCTAACCCTTTCACTCCCCATCATCTCCAACACCCCCCTCCCCCACAACTCCTCTCCTCTCCTCTCCTCTCCTCTCCTCCCCTCCCCTCCCCTCCTCTCCTTCTCCTCTCCTCTCCTTCTCCTCTCCTCTCCTTCTCCTCTCCTCTCCTCTCCTCTCCTCTCCTCTCCTCTCCTCTCCTCTCCTCTCCTCTCCTTCTCCTCTCCTCTCCTTCTCCCCTCCCCTCCTCTTCTCTCCTTCT